>OMLB01021351.1:52764-74961 GCA_900302555.1 Myripristis jacobus
TTTTAAACTTAACTTACTGAGACAGCCACTAAATTTGACCTGCTGTTTCTCAACAACATGAGATGGAAATTTCAATTTGATGGTGTTTTTGACATCAAGAAATTTAATAAATAATAATAATAATAATAATAATAATAATAATAATAATAAAGTATGTAGTAATATAAAATATAGGAACGCCATAAGCCTACAACTACAAATAATGCAGTGATATCACTGATTGAACATTATACAAAAAAGTAGACATGACATCTTTTTTTCATAAAGTACATTAGAAGGTAAAAAATATGTGCGGTGTTTCAAAAATCAAAATGCATATACTTTGGTAAAAAGTAGTTAAGTGCTGCTGGTTATTTATTATAAGTACATTAAGTTCTCATTCATTCAACCTTTATTTAGCCTTTAAAAAATCAGAGGTTACCCTCATTTACAACAGTGAGACTATATATTTATGGCCTGCTATGTTTTGTTATCCAAAAGCTGTGAAACGTGATGAATTTTGTAATATTATCAGTGAGGTCCTGTCATAATGTAAATGAAAATCCTGCATGTATCAGGTAGTCATGGCAAGTGCTGCATCACAATCATCTTCCTCATGTTCCTCACTGCCCTGTGGCTTACCTCTACAGCACGGCTTCAGAGGGTAGAAGAAAACACTGGCGAAAAACTGTACGATTACTTTTATTTACATTTACAAAAGTACAGCTGCACAATAAAAGTGAAAGAAATAATTCTTCCAAAGCTGGGAGACAACACAGAAGAAGCCAAATTGGCTTAAAAGGCCAACCATCCATTAATGTGACAGCTTACTAAAACAGAATTTATACCTACTTATTAAGGCATAAAATCCGAGGGGTTTGTTTTCAACCAAACAGAGGTAAATAGTCTTAACAAGGGGGTGCATTTCAAGGTTAAAATGATCTATGAATATCATCTTGTTGAGTGGGTATCAGATATAGTGTCTTCTTATGGTGCAAAACTCCAAATATATGAATCACTAAGTCTACAGTGTTTGTTTCACAGCAGTGCTGTACAGCTGGCTTAACGCAGAAGACCAGGTAATGACATAAATAATCCTCTCTCATACACATCGCACATCAATACGTAGGCACTTGCTTAAACTAATCTGCATTGGCTAAGGACTATCACAGTCTACTTCAGCATCATTAGTTTATGGTGAGTGTAACATGACATGGTAATACTAGGTGACATTTTGGTTACAGCATAGGTACATTTATAGCGTGAGTTTTCATAGCGCAGTTGACTCTTCCCTTTTCTTTATCATCTCAGCATAGAAATCAAGTGATTTGAAATAGAAATCTGTACAAGTGATAACCCATACTGAGATAACTATGGCCAGTCGGTATATACACACATTTAAGAAGTGAGAAATCAAGAGACAGGGGCATTTTTGCAGAATGGAAACACACAAAAGTAAAACAGAGAGGACAAAAAGAGACATTTAACGCCATTTTAGGGTTACAGTACATCACAGAAAAAAGGCTCACAACTGGACTGAGCAGCACAGAAAACACATACAAAAGCTGAGTTTACCTTAAATATGTACAAAAAGAAAGTAGAAATACTGCTGTAAAAAAATAACCCTTTTCGAAATAATTGTAACATTGGGGAAACGCTGCACTAAAATATACAATGAGAACTCATTCAAGAAGGACTGCCATTTCATTCAGTCTATGGAAAAGCTGTTATATATTTTTTTTTCTTAAGGTAAATTAAACTAGTTGTTGATTTACTGCACCAGGCAATAGAGTGTATACAAATAATTAGTATGTTTTGTTTTTTTTAACTCAAAAGCCTTAATAACATTACACATTTACTGTAACAAAATCATGTCACATACAATGAGGGGAGGGGGGCGTAAAAATGCAATCTCTGAAATGTCTACCACTTTGTGTCAACTTTTGTAATATTATTATTAATAGAGCAAAGAAGATGTGGCTAGTACCTCAGGCAAATTGTACACAAACATAATTATTAGTTACATGGTTGTGGGAGGAGTGTAACCCTTAAAGAAAACAGTAGACCCGTGTCAAATAGTACCTGCAAGTTGTCTCCAATATTTATTTTAACTTGCATGGTTTACTACATGGGTGGGCTTTACCACATCAGGACAATTCACACTGTCAATACAAGTTGTCAGTCACAGGCAAATTATAGCTTCTATGATGTTCGAAATTTTCTGTCAGTGAAATTGTCCAGAGTGGCAATCCCAATCCAGCTGGTACCTAAAGGAGCCTAAAACAATCACTGAAATACCTTGCAAATACTACTTGACTTTTGTTCAAGAGCAGATGGGGTCATTTGGCGATCCATCTGACTGTTGCGTAACCTCGTCTGACAGGAAACAACAGTGAGCCAGTTATCTTACAGGGCTCACGCTGGGGCAAACAGGACTGAGAGGATACCTGCCACTTACCATAATAGAAACAGGGGCGCAGATTAATGTCTTTGTTTCAAGCCATGAAGATTTTAGCTGCCTCGTTTGTTCTGTCATCACGGAGTTGCCTATGAAATTTTACTGGACACATAAAAAGTATAAAAAATATCTTTTTTTTTTAATCATTCCACTTATTTACAACATGATATTTTTTTTTCCTTTAGCCTTTCCCTTTTAAGACAAACAAA
The DNA here is from genome assembly GCA_900302555.1 of Myripristis jacobus. NCBI lineage: Eukaryota > Metazoa > Chordata > Actinopteri > Holocentriformes > Holocentridae > Myripristis > Myripristis jacobus. The sequence goes on from OMLB01021351.1 coordinate 55,411, forward strand.
CAAAACAAAACAAAACTGACCGGCTTTACTCCATCTTGACCACGGGACACTTGGAAAGGGTGCACCTTAGTAAGAGTTTGAAAGTATCCAGCACTTTTTTCTAGCTTACAGTCTGTGTACCACAAAGCAACACCCAGAACGTACTGTAGCCACGCTCTTAGAAGTCTGAGTCAGCATCCATAAGCTCCGCCTCCATTAGATTGGTCCGGGAGTGGATGGGGCCGAATCCTGCCCTCCGGCCTACTGGTACTCGTGCCACGTGGGCCAACCTCTCTGACACCCCTGCAGTGAGATCCACCTCCCCAGGGTAGCGGGAGGATCTGCTGGGCTGCCAGGAGGGAGCAGATAGGGGGCAACGGGGGCTGAGGCCTAGATCCTCTGGGCGGTCGCTGAGGTTGAGTGAGTTGGGGAGCAAGCTGAGCCCGTGGTTGTTCTGGTTGCTCTGGTAGGGCAGGTAGGGATGCCTCTCCTCACAGGGCAGGGGGTGCGTGGGACGGAAATCTGGGTACGACCCTGGCAGGACGTCCTCCTCCAAGTCCTGCCGCTGCCTCTGCTGTTCTCTGAGGTTGGCGACCAGGCTGGGATGGCAGGGCAGTTTGGGCAGACGGGGCACAGAGCTGGGGCCAAACTCACGCTGGCGGTAGCCCGGGTGGTCCACCACCTCCTCCATGGGACGTACCTCCTTCTTCCTCTTCTTCTTCTTCTTCTTCCGCTTGATCATCTCCGGGGAGATCTCAGCCTCTACCATCCACAGCTTGTTCCTCTCCTCTGGGGGAGGCACTAGGAGAAAAGATGGTGAAATGAATACCATGGAAAAAGGCTCATGTTAAATACGTCCTTCTAAGATGGTGGGAAAGGGAAAAATAAAAGAAGCAAGGACAGAAGACAAAATGTGAGGAAGGAGGAAAGGATGGATAGAAGTAAAGCCACGAAGAAGAAAGGAAAAGGTGATTTTACTCAAGAGATAGACTTGGGAGGCCATAAGATTCATAAAAAGCAGAGCATTTTGTAGAACCCTCCAGCACTCACCTGGTGTGCCTGTGGGGGTAACAGAGATATCCTGAGGCAGGATGGCGCCTCGCCTGGCCACCATCTTCGTCACATGCTGCGCCCAGGCCGACGACATGTCATTGGATGGCTCATTTAAGTCAAAATTGATTCCAGCTACAAAAGAGTAGAGGCAAACCTCAAGCTCTCCATTTAGAAACATCAAAGAATAGCTTAAATACAAAAAATACTGTTAACTGCAGCCCTGCGGTGCCATGGTAACACTGAACCGCTCCATGGAAAACAAGCACACCAGCCACAGCAGCCTCACTGCTTATATGACCAGAGGAATCTGTCGTTCACTTCTTAGATACAGACATAACAATTGTCCCTTGCTCTGTAAGCTGCTAGCCACAAAAAAGCATGGAAAATCCATTCAGCCCAATCATGAACACAAAAAGAAAATATTGCACATTGGTTCATGAAAGCAGTAAATTATTACATCAGCATGCATGACACCATTTTCACCATTTTTAAAAACTATATAACTGAACACTGAAGTAGCTTAACATAGGTGTCAAGTGGAAAAAATCTTATTAGATATGAAAATTTGTAAAATCAATATTTGTTATGAATCATTCATATAGGACTGGCTGCAGCAACAGTTCCTTACCACAGGGTGGAACTACACACACACACACACACACACACACACACACACACACTCACAGACCAGACATGGCATAAACTGTAACTGAAAATACATTTATGGTTTGTTTGACTCTTCTTAAGCACCAAACTGGTGCTTTTTGCTATATGGGACAATGAAGTGAGTCTCCACACAAACAGAGAAAAAGTGTTAGAAAATCAAATTAGTGGTCTTTCAAGCAGGTCAAAACAAATGTGATGCACTAACACACTCACCCACTGGGCCGTCATGTGAGACGGTGTGCATGCTGAATGACAGCTCCTTCTCCGGGTCCTTGTGGAGCTCCTTGCGCTTCGAGAAGGCCTTGGCAATCATCTTGCTCTTCTTTAACCTTTTGGGTTCATCGTCACTACGACCAATAATCCTGGCACAGGAACATGAAGGTGAGTGAATATGCGAGGAAGACAAGACAGTGATAATATGAGCGCAGATATCTGAGACTAGGGATGGTGTTTGGCAGGGAACTCACTTTATAAAACCCATCAGGATGCATGGCTCGCAACAGGATACATTGCAATAATCTACAGAATTAACTGAAAATGTATCACCACAATGTACTCAGCACACTGCACAGAATAGGAATTGATAACATCATATGAAAATAGTATAAATGATATCCATTGATACCGGGATTGAAAATCGATGCTGTGTTGCAAATAATAACATTGCAGTATTCAGCTGTATCAGGGATTTTTTTTGCACAGCTCTACTATAGAGAGTATCCTGATGTTTTGCTGGTACTCTCCACAAATGGGCCTCTAACATCATAAGAGACCCCTCACACCCCAGAAAACCCCTGCTCACCACCTTCCCCTCAAGCAGGCTCAGAATCACACACACACACACACATCAATATGCAATGACAATAAAGCATATATATGAAGAAAATAAGAGAGGACATGATTTCAATATTCAGAAAACAAAATTACAGGTATCCAACTATGTTTTGAGACAATCTGGGTCAAACAGTAGCTGAAATAATTTCTAGTTTTTGCTGGCACCTTAAATTATCTAAAACAATCCTAAATACTTTGCAAATGCTACGTGATTGGGACTGCTGGTCTTGATCAGTGAACTCTGTGTCCTCAGAGTGAATAAAGGAACACTTGTCTTTTCAATGGTGCATTAAGTGATAGGTCTGTGTGCAAAATGGTATGTTTCCCACATTGCTATCAGATCCTCAAAACCATATATGGAAGAGGACAAGCTTGCAGCCGCAAATACGCATACAAGCAATGAAAGAGGTGGAGAGGAAGTTAGAGAAAAAGTCATGCAGAGACTGATGTAAATAACTTCAGCCACAGGAGACACATAGCAGCCAGGCCAAGTGTGGCCATGTTGTGATCTTATTAAATGCAATCTTCATAATCAGATCTACATAAATCCTGTTAAAATGAAAAAAAAATGATGTTCTCTTACTTGCACCAGGTACGTTTCCAGATGAGGATGGTGGCTTTGGTCCACACCCAGGTACTCATAGCGATTCCAGTCCCAAACATGGAGAACAGGTTGATTTTCTCCACCATGAGGCTGGGCCGGTTCTTAATGGTGCATTCAGGGATTGGCTTGTTGGTCTGAGAAGCGATTGTCACATTTGCTTCGCACCTGTTTGAAATATTACAGAGATGATCGGCCGACGACTGCAGCATGCCATATGTGCCTCTCACACCCGCTTGTCATGTAACCGAGGTGCACTGAAATGCTGGGTTTGTGGAATAAGTAAGTCTTTTACTTGTCAGGGCAGGAAGGTGGTTTACATTTCTGAGGTGAAATTAATTCCGAGCCAGCTAGTGTCAACACTGTGGGGAAATAGAGCTGCATTCACTGCTGTAGCTGAGTGGTTACGCAGTGGTTTGGAGGCTCAACAGCATCAGTTTGTGGATTTCTGTGTACTCGATAGTGAAGGGTAAACCAAAGAGATAGTTGTAATTTATGTTCTTAGGTATAAATTAGAAGTAAAGCAGACAGGTGTAGACTTTTTATAAGATATAATTGCGTGTGCATGTGTGTGTGAATCAGTTCAGGCTGGATAGCTTTATCACCTTACTGTAAAATAATGGGTGGTTTCTGACACCTTTAGGGAGTGTATTTCATATTTAAAGCCTACATACATTTAACTCTGTGGCACTGAATTATTTGTTTGGGTAACATAAAATCATATTAGAAAAAAATGTCAAAACTTACAGCACGTATTCTCTGAAGCTCCTCTCCCATTCAGCCTGGTTGAAGAAGTCGTAGAAGTGGCAGCCGAAGGTGATGAAGACAAAGCCAAAAGCTAGGAATCCAAATATACCTGAGAAGGAGACACAAAATAAAAAGTTGAGTCAGAAATTCCAGACACCTCACTCTCAATCATACAAAAAGGAGAAAATGCTGTATGATAGGTAGAAATCAAGCAAACACCGGACAAGCTCTACACCCTAAAATGTACTAGTTGAACACTAAACTGAAGTTTGACTTGGGTCTCAAACCTAATCTTGACCAGGATGGTTTTGTGGGTCGCCTTATCCAGGTCAACCACTTCACACCGATGGTTATTTTAGGGTCAATATTCCTGTCTGCAAGAATTTCAATTAACAGATAATAACACATACCAAGTCTTAGCATTGTCTCGTTGATTTTGCTGGCAGCTTTCTCGCTCAAAAGTCCTGGATGATTACTCTTGATGGAAAACAAAGTCATGACCCCTAAAAAGAGAAATAAACATTGATATGTTACTGTGGCTGATAATGAGGATGGACATTGACATAATATGTAGTTTACAGTCAAATGATTCAATTTAGAATCAGTTCTCTGAATTTAAAACGATGATCACCAAAGCACTTGACTTGCAGGTATAACACCCACTTACTGAGTGAAACAGCATGTCACTGGTTTCCAGATGAAAGGTACTCACCTCGAATGAGGAAGTAGCCACCCACAACAAGCACCACTCCAATGGGTGCCAGCACAAAGCCAGCGCGGTATCGGTAGTTTTTGTAGCCCACAAAACAGATCCCACTCACCGAGTCTCCATCCACCTGTGGGGCATCGCACAGACACAACACATGAGAAACTATCAAGCTGACCAGCAAATGGAAGACAGCAGGAAAGACTGTGTTAAAGTGTGTATTCATTCGTTCTCATCTGCTTCAAGTGTAGGAGAGTGAAGCTTCAATCTCCACACACACCTCAGCGATAGCCAGAATGGCCACAGTGAGGATGAAGGGGATGGACCAGGTGACCATGTGGAAGTAGGAGGTTCGGCCAGACAGGGGTTGGTGGGTGGTGCCCAGAGCCTTGAAGGACGTGTGCCAGGCGTAGGTAAGCATGACGAACCAGATCACACCCGACATCAGGGAGTAGTACACAATGATGAAGATGGTGACACACGACAGAGTCTCTGAAGACCTGCAGAGGATGAAAGGCCATAAAGAGGGCTTTTTTTTTTTTTTTTAAGGGTAGCTAAAAGCTGCCTCTGTTCATTTCTAATGGGATGACACCATTTCCTGCTTTATTCTCATTCCTAAGCACTTGCCTAATCAACAAAGAGAGGGAGTTATTGCTGAGAGAAATCTGTTCTTTTTTAATAGAGATATGCTGCAGTAAATGTTAAATGTGATTAGTAATGTGATAAAAGTCGTTTTGAATTGAAGTGAAAACAAGGAAAGCTTATTTTGAATTGGACTCAACTGAAAACAAGGGTAAAGGGGAAGGAAGGAAGGAAGGAAGGAAGGAAGGAAAAAAGGATGGATGGATTTATATTCCCAAATTAGCATTGAATCAATGAATAGATAAACAGAGATCCATAAAGTAACCTACTTATTTCTGCTTCACTGAATGATGCTGGCAGTGATTTAAAAAAAATCTGTAAACTTTCTAAAACCAACCAAATGGAATGCAATCTAATCTTTTCACTGATCCGTTGAACCTCGTCACTTACGAGGGCTCCCCAAGTCGCATGGTGTTGTCGCTCTTGCACACGATCTCCTTGCGCGCTCCATCGAGAAACTGGGCCAGCCAGCCGATACTGCCCACGAAGAAACAGGCGTTGATGTAGAAGAGAATGACAGCTGGGTAGCGGTTGGAGTTCTTCCAGTCGGCAAGGAACGTGGCCTGTAACAGGGGAGACGATGAAGTTAAAAAAGGAATAAAAAAATAAGGGCCCATAATTGGTCCATGGGGCACTCCTAAACAGGAGGGGAAATTCTATGTATCCACCTACCTAGTTAGTAGGCGGATAGTAGGTGGTAGGTGGTAGTTACTACCTGAGGCAGTACAGAGTTCAAAATAGCTACAATTATGTTTAATACTGATTTTTTCTGTTATGAATATTGTCATTTTGTCAGAGTATATGTGTGTTTTGAATTTAAGACTGTTAAACATTAGGCTGCAACAAAATGCTAAAGTGTAAAAGAGACATTGCCTTCATGCCTAAATATTTAAATCAGCTGACATTCTGACCTAACCAAACAATTGTTAGCCAACGGAGTGTTATGTGCAACAGTGAACATGTGGAATTATGGGTACTAAAAGGCTCACCAGAGTGAAGAAGGTGCACAGGAGAGTTATGGAGCCAAAGTAGGCGATGTAGGCGTGCATATCATTATGCTCCTCCTCAGTGAACAGAGGATTGTCACACTGGATGCCACAGCCCTCCACGTCCTTGTACCAACTCGACTGGATGTCCGTCTTCACCAAGGGGGCCTCACACTGGCCAGACGTGTTGAACCGCAGCTTCTGCACCTCGTTCTGTGGAGGACGGGATCAGATGTATGTGCTTATAATGATGCTTGGCTCATCAGGCAACACGGAACTCAGTTTATATAACAGTCCCAGCTGAGAGATGCTTTGGTGGTAATGCAGACTGCTGAATTTAAACTCTGCTTTCAAGATAAGTGCATGCATCAAAATCAGAAACAAAAAAGAAAAACAGAATAGTGTGGTACTGTCTGTTTTGGTGAGTCCTTCTGTACCAAAAAAAAGAAAAAAAAAGAAAGAAAAATTAACTTTACGCAGGAGGATGGCTTAGTGATTAGAAGGAACCATCAACCCTGCTGAAATGTCCTTTGTCCTTTAGCAAGAAACTTGCCACCACATTCATTAACCGTGGTTCCTAAAATATCACATGACATTACACCAAACAGTACACAACAAATCATGTCAGTGCATACCGGGCAGCCCATGGGGAATTTGCTCTTGTCCTCACACTTGAGGAAGTTGGGCCAGCCTCTCTCCTGGTCAACGATGCTACATGGACGACGTGTGGCCGCACACAGACTCTGGCTGGGCAACTCCACTCGCCCGTTCTCACATTTGGGCATATAGACGGCACACAGCAAGGGCTGGATGACTGACCAGCAGCGAGGAGCGTTCCGCAGACCTGGAAAGTACAAACAATCAGTTTAATATCCTGACACACACAAATGAACAATTGGACATGGGAGACAAGACCAATTTTTCAGTAATGATGACAGTCATCATCATGTAATGAGCTCACAAACCTGGAAAGTTGAGTCAGAGTTTCATATTTTGACATATAAGAAGAAGAACACATGATGACTGCTTTCCAGCATTGTCAATAATTTAATGTTATGGAGATGGGGATGACAGCTGCAAAGCCAAGGAATATTTTTATGATGGTTGTGGTGAAGAAAAAAATAGGACTGGCTTTACTGGGGAACAAAACTTTCTATACTGACAAACTGGGGAACAGACCTGATAGAGGTGGATTTTCTGAAATGTCCATACTCAGGAGGATTTTAATGGTGATACAGCAGACTATTTGGGAGGAAATTTAGAAAATGGGACAAAAATTTTCATAGCAGCAAGAGGTCCCTACTGTATGTCATTCAATGCTAAGGCAATTCAGTTCCTTAGCATTGCCCATTAAAGCTGCATAAAACGTTTTGTGTACTGTATAGTTGACCACTGGGTGGGACCAGGGGGTTCCCAAGCAAAAAGAAATTGAATGTTATTTCATAACCATGACCCGTAGTACATTTTGTTCTCTCCATTACTGTTATTATATCAGCCACAGTGGCAATTTCTTAACTAAATCATATATAAAAAACCTTCTCACATGAGGTACTGTAGCTATCAAATGGAGATCTGTGGCCTAACCCTACTCTGGGAGTCCTTGACTGTAATGACACCTCTGATTCAATGAACTGCCACCTGACAGGACAGGCCATTAATGAGTGCATATGCATGTAAAAGAACTCTGACTTAACACCTAACACCTTTATTAGTGAGACACTTCTATTGCTGCAAGTTAGCACCTGTGAGTGACTCCTATTGTCATCTTTAATGGCTTTTAACCTCTGTTTCCTGCTCAGGCTCTGCTCCCACACCCCTGACAGCACCTGGGACTCCTCAGCCAAGTGCCCCAATCTGCTGCAATCATTGGCGGTCTATTGTTATGTCAATTATCTTCATTATCACAAGGAGCAAAATAAACAATCAATAAGAAATATCTCTATAGTGGAATATATGTTTTTGTCAACTTTTTAGGACGAAATTTTGCTTAATATCTGTGCACATTTAAAAGTGAGAGCACTGTTTTTATTACTATTGGACTCTTAAACAAATAAATAAATAAAATAAAATAAATAATAACCAATAGTGAGTTAATTGCTGTTATGCTATGGGACATTTCTTTCCTGTGGTATTACTATAATATCCCTATTCCAATAGTGTATACGTGGTACTTAATTAATAGAGAGCATTTTGCACTTGACTGTATGCTCCCAAGTTACCACTCTAATATCACTGTAATATCCCGATAGAGCCTTGAAGTGTGTCCCGTGATAGTGTATAGTGAATTTATAGTGACCTTATTGTACTTCATGGAATTATTTATCTCCTACACTACAATATCCCTGTTGGGATTTATCCTGTCTCTGTGCTTGTTGCAGAATATTTCTATGGGATTGTAGGTTTAGTATTACTATAAAGGACTAGATAAAATGTGATAAAAACATCTTTTAGCCTGTAGTTTAACCCGTTAAAGCTTACCAGACCACATGGTCAGCTTCTCAAAAGCCTCCTCTTGGGTGCTTGAGTCCTCGGCCAGGATCAGAGATGTGTGTGTGTAGGGTAAAGGCGATCCCAGACAAGTGTTGTATTTTAGCACTTCGCAAGTCGTCGTCTTCTTGCAGATATCATTGAATATGGTCCCGTTTGGAGACAGCACCGCCTCGGTGACCATGATCCAGGCGGCCCAGACGCATAGCATCCCGTTAACTCCAACAATAGGGCTCCTGCTCTGGGAGGACATCTTGGGAGAGAGATTGAACTGTGCAACTTGGTGCCAAAAAATATACTTTGTATTCTAGCGCTTCAAAATCCAGCTATCCAAGAAACGCACGGAGGAAGTTATCTTCATTTGGCTCCAAACACCTTTGCAAATCCGGCATGGTCAGGGGAAAGTTGTGGGGCTTTTTCGAAGTTTTCACGCAGTCCTCCCAAACTTTTTTACTTTGCACTTCTTGTCCGTTCCTGGATGGATCACTCTGAATCCCTTCATTATCCACACTGCAGCGGCTCCAAACCGTCTTCAGATAAAACAAACACTGATCATCAACTTGCAGCCATACAAAGTATTCCTTTGAAGCGCTTAAGCTGGCTGTAAAAAAGAAATCAGGCCGGGAAAGTTACAGATTCGCCCTCCCCCCACCTCCAAAAACTTGCGATGAAAAAGTCTGGATCTCTGTAATAGGATCTCTAGCTGAGATGCGCCACCCCCTTTCTCCACAGCCCCCTTTCTGCTTGCAGAGAAAAAGATGATAAATTATACTGTATCTCTCTACATGTCCCAAAAAGCGTTTTTCTTCAGAGATCCCAGGTTGAGTTTCTGACGAGGGCTTTTAGAGTCTCTGTTTTGTTCCTCTCACTTGCAGATCCATGTCTGGTTGTTTTTTATGGCTCTGGTATGCACATGGTGGGGGAGAGCCAGGGCAACAAAACCTCCCCTCCCATCCCCCTCTTCAAGTGGAAGAATGTGCCTTATAGCAGGGTTTCCCAAAGTTCCTCATATCCAGGACCCCCAGACAGATATGTGATAAGACTTAGTCCCCCACCTGAAAGGATACATGTTGATAAATATGACTTGGTACTTTCCTCTAGGCATTAATAAAAAATAAATAAATAAAAAGTTGTCTTTTAGGGGGTCTGAATCATAAACTGCCAACACACTATCAACACCATTTTGCCTCCACAATCTGTTACATGTTGTCTTTGAATACAACATAAAGAAACCTGCCAGTGACATTAATAGAGCCATTTATGAGGAAGAGTGTGTCCCCATAATTAAGGTTATAAGGGAATAGACAGGGAATAAAATCCACTTTTTTATTTGCAGAGTGCACACTCCTTTTTAGGCTGGCAAGTGGTGAAGAAAACACACATTAATACTTTTCAGAAATGCAAAATGAATTCTGTGTATATTGGTGGTTGTTTGCCTGATGATAATCACCATTGCAGGCCATAGTTTATCCTCTTTGAATTTACAACTACATCACTGGGAATGTTCCAGGCTTTAGCAGTGATTGTGTAAGGCTATGGCATTGCATTAAGTTTCAAAAATGCATCACATATTTACACAAGAATTGTGGTAGATGTTGGTTTACGTGTGTTAAGTCTATTTGTAGTTTGTGTGTATGTCTGTGCGTGTGCTGTGTACAGTTAATAACTCAAATACTACATTAAATCAGTTTCCTTTGGGACATTCATAATGGGTATGGACTTCCTCTCCCGTGGTTAAGGTGGCTTCAGGAATGTTTTACTGCAGCATAACTATTAACACAGACAATAACATACATGCAACACAAAAATAAAACAAAGTCAAATTATTTTCTGTTTATGCAAATTTTAATCATGTAAGCGATATCATATTACTGGATCACCATATGAAACATTTCAAACATGTTTACTCCCCCCGCGGTGCTGTTGTTGTTAAATTAACTGGACAGTGCACTTGAGGTATGTGTACAGCTACAGATGCTTTGTTTCTCCTCTGCTGTGTTGCATGTAGCTCTGGGTTAATTCGGCTCCCTCCTCTGTGCGTCTGTCTGGGCCTCCTTAAAGCCCACAGCAACATGGCTGCCTGAGTGAGTCAGAGGCAAAAGCAGGGACCACACACAGAGCAGCGCAGCTCAGGCCAAATCTCTCTGTCTCTCACACACAGCAAAAAACACTCAACAACAGGAGAAACGGCTCTGCACAGCCAGAACCTGTGGTTAAAACTTTCATTTTTTCTCTCATTCACAACAGACAGTATAGTCAAATGCCTCTATCCAGATGCATTTATTACATTATGCCCTCTCAAGTCCACTTTCACTTGCTTGTGCAAATGGTTGCTCCTCTTTTAAGTGCTTTGGAGAATTACAGGCATTTGTAATGACTTAAACTCACTTACAAATGCTGTGTTTACATGGCAAACTTGCATCAAAGAGTATTCATGCATGCAGGATTGTTTCTATTCCCAAAGTGTACAGGCATCAGGTTTCAGGCTGGGAATGTCTCAGGTCTCAGGTTTTCATTTGCCAGGCAGAGAAACTGGGTGGAGATGAGAAGTTGTGTTAGTTTATGCTTCTTCACAGTTATATTAGACTTTTGGCCACAACTTCCAGGGATAGACTTGACGGAAGAGTGAGGCATCTTCAATTAAATGACAGTAAACATGAGATTTGCCCCTTATCATTGTAAAAATATCATCAAAATTGTTTTGAATGCTCAAGTTTACCCCCATACTTGTAGTTCACAAAAATAAATATCATCAACCAATTAGCAAATCAAGCTCTAGTATGACAGCAGGTATGGATTAAGTAGAAAGAAGTAGAGAGGCTCAAATTCTTCTGTTTTTTGTTTGTTTGTTTTTGTGTGTGTCTGCTAAGTGAAATTTTGCTTTCTCTATCAGCTAACCTCAAATCCTATCTGCTTCTACTGACCGACAATAAAATGCAAACAAGGAGCCTTCCAGCCACTACATCAACAAGACAAGTCTTCCTCCAGCACCTGAGGCATTCACACAAGTGTTTTGTTAGTGGGAGACGGGAATCCCTGCTCCTTTTCAATGTAAACTTTATTGTACAACAGAGATGAGAGAGAAGATAAAGGCAGGTTTCAAACATGAGATATGGAAATATCAGCTCACCATATTCCTACACAGAAATCTCCAGTTCTGGCAAAAGTCAGTTTGTAATAACTCTGTTTTGAACCATACACTCAAGAGAAAAAACTGTGTGGCTCTGCAGTCGGGCTGTCAGCTGGCAGAGATGATGGGAGGAAATGACATCATGTGCAGTGTGAGGTCTCGGCAGCACAACAGCTCAACATGGCCATGTTATGGAGAGTTAGACCACCAGAGTAAACATTGGCGTTACAGTTCTTGTCAAACCAAACACACTGAAATCATTATGTAAAACAAAGTGTTTATTATATATCCAGCATTTTTTTTCTTTGTAACAGGGATACAGGGCATTTCTGGAACCTAGAGGTAAATATTTATTTTAATGTATGGAGCAATGAAAATAAAGAAAACAATATAACAAGAGGCATAAGTGAAATACTCCACAATTCATAAGATATTCTGTATCTTAGGAATCTATCAAACAGAATAGGCATTTCAACTATACAGTAAAAAAGCAAATATTTTAGCATGTGGGAAGAATGGACATTATAAGGGAAACCCTTTGTGTGAAAACACATGTCTGAAACAAATTCCACTAACTGTCACAACTATTTCACACACCTATTAGCAGCCATGAAGCAGCATTACTGCAAATGAGTAGGTCACACTGCCTGACGTCATTTTAGTTCAATTCATTGAAAAGTGTCTAGAAAACTTCTCTCCCTTGTTGGTTAGTTAGTGCCCTCTGCAGTTTGGATGTAGTTGAATCAAAGGGCACGGACATGCATGAGGCTGCTCTCTGGTTTTGCATCTCTGACTAAGAAAGGAATGTTAAAAAACAAACAAACAAACAAACAAACAAAAAAACTGAGTTGCTGTAGATAATACTTACTGTAGTCTCTGTTTACAGATCAGTAAGATCTTGAACATGCACAAAACTGTTTACCAGGATTGGGTCTGAAAAAGGATGAAAAAAGGCCTCTTGCTAAATGTAATGCTGATCTTTGTCCAATAGGGGGTGATAGAGTCTTGAAGGCAGACTGTTTCAGACTTCTCCAGCTGTTTCCTCTGTATATGCATGATCCCACCTTAAAAGTACATTGTTGGTCTACTCATGTGTCCTCATAACACTACTCCAGTGTCTTCACGTGCAGCTGAAATGTAGAGTGAATGCTGTCGTCAGCACAAATGACTCAACTCTTTTATTCAGAGGTGACGGTCACACCGGATTTCTGTTTCAGTCCATCAGAATCTGGTTTGATCTGGCCTGAGTCAGCGCCACGGGTCAGAGCGGTGCTGGATGTTGTAGTTCTGGAGCTCGATCTGGTCTTTAATCTGGTTGATCAGAATCTGAGACAGCAGGATCCCAACCAGCTGCAGGAGAGGAAGCATAAGACAGACAGAGGTCACTAGCTGGCTACAACGAATAGTCAAGATCACCTGAGCGAAGTCCAGATCAGCTCCACGGCCAGATCCATCGAGCTAAGACCAGGACGAAAGGGAGTCAAAATCAAGACCAGAGCCATTCGTGTCCAATTCAAGACCAAGACCAAAATAGGCAATGAGGGTTTTAAACCTCAGCATAGCTGTGTATCTATCTGCACGACCTCCTTCAACATCCAACAAGTTGATACATAAGATTTTGACGAATGCATAGACATTTGAGGACCATTACACTGTTGTTGGGGAGAAAACATAAAAGGTAGACTGAGTGATGAAAAAAAACAAAAAACAGATCTTTCAAAATCATTAGACATGCATAAAAAAGTGCAAGAAAAAAGTAATAGCGGCTTAGATCATAAAAAGTTTGCACCAAAATTGCCACCAAAGTGAATTCCACAGGTGAAAAACAAAACAAAACAAAACAAAACAGGAAACTGGACTCAGGTCCTATAGCCATAGGTGTCACTATTACTAGAGCTATAAGCAAAGACAAAACAGATTTGTGTTAGCAGTAGAGAATTTCAGAACAACACTATCTACAAAGAGAACAAGTCAGAGCGAGGTTAGGTATATGGAGAAGCTGGGGAAAAGATGAGATGAGACTGGTTAGATGTCTAATTGTGGTTTTGTTTGTGTTAAAACAGAAGATCCTTAATGAATGGCTTCCTCATTATTCCCTTAATGTGCATAAGTCTTGAACACAAAAAGTGTGCTGGACTGTATGCTGTCGACGGCGTCCCACCTGTGGTATGGCCAGCCCTAAAGCGATGCCTCCCAGCATAAACAGGTTGCTGTGGATCCAGTTCACCAGTTTGTCTATGCAGCCATTGGTGTGGATGACCTTTCCAGCATCGGGAAAGGTTTCTTGCTGCATGTTGTGGCCACACATGGTGTTGATAACTGCCTGCACAAGCAAATGGAAAAGCACACACAAACATACACACACACAGCAACTATCATGTAAAATCATTCGAGATTACCGACAGCTCAGTATGAATCCATCCACACCTGAACATATTCAGCACACTTCTACTTTCAAAAGAGGACAGAAAGGCCTGACCTCTTCTTTGGATATGAGGCAGCAGGAGTAGGGAACAGAGCAGCGCTCTGTGCTGGGATTCTCACTGGTGCAGTTGAAGTACATGTTCTGGGACCAGTCAGTGTAAGTCACACCACCACAGCAGCTGAACTAAGAAAAGACACAGAATATGAGGTATGTTAGACGTGCAAATATAACAACAGATACTTAAGTAAGAATATTACTGATATGGTATTTGTACTGACAAAAAATGATGATAAATAAATGTGACATGAATATTTGAATATCAGGGCTTCAATTAAACAAACGTACAACCACACAGTCTGTATTTGGAGAAAATCCTCACCTCTCTCTGTCCATAGTCAATAAGATTTTGTAGATCAATATCATCTCTGTAATGGACAATGGCATTGCTGATGATCTCAGTCACTTTATTCTGAGCCTGTGCAGAATACAGAAAAAACAAATCAATCCAGTTTATATAATCAGAAACATCACAGAGTCTGGAGCATGGCTGCATGGTTTATAAAATGTAAGATGCATCTGTCCAAACAGTTGAACCAATAAGAAAGACAATCCAAAGACAGATGTCCATCCTGACAAAACAAAGTTGTCTGTCTGATTGTCCTACAATCACCCGGTCCAATCCCTTCTCAAGCTCAAAATCAAATTTATTTTAAGTGAGCAAACCTGAATTTCTCATCCAAACTGTAAAGCAGTAACAAACAGCAGCCAGCAGAGGGCGATCTTTCAGCATCTTCAAGCTTTCCCTCTCAAACTTGGTGAAAACTCAGTGAAAACCAGATTTTCAGGGATAGTGACAATAGATGAGTCACATTTAGTCAATTAATCAATCAGTCATTATTGTCTCATCAAGAGAAATATTGCTCCTGGACAGGATTTCAGCAATAAAATATTACAGACTTCAAGTGTATTCATACATTAAAATATAAAACTACAAAACTTAGGACCACATTGGAATAGGCTGGTACAGCATACAAAATGTGCAATGTGTTTATGCTGATTGAAAACACAGTAGTATAAACTGCTCTGTGTCAGAAATGCCACAAAATTCTGCATCTCTTCCAAAAACATTCCTAGCTTTTAATAAATCAGGACACTATTAAAGGAATCCACTAAATACCGAATATCTCACAGCATTTTACTAATAATGACAGGTTACCTTATCTGAGAAGATGAAACCCAGGATCCCAGCAACCAGCTGGAGTATGAAGATCACCGTCAGACAGATACAGAACTGGGATAAGAGGAGAAAGACGGGAACACTTTTAAAAACACTGCAGTGATAAATCTGTTTGTGCTCAGCCTTCACAGAATGAATCATGCCTGTTAAGGAGCCGTGGGTGAGTGGATACAGTGCATGAATAAATCAGTGAACGAATGAGACTTCAAAGGAAATGTGCAGGAAAAGAAAGAAACCTAAGAGGGCTTGGATAAGGACCTCCACTAGAGACAGAATAGAAAAAAGAAAGAAAAATAAGGTATATCACAACTTTGATTTCAACTTTGATGTTTGTTTTACTTCATGGCTCAACGCCTTTCCAGTAGCTCAGTGGGCATGCTGGTGCAGTGGGTTTGAGGCGTAAGTGTAGGGGTGACATCAGGTTTAAGTCCATGATCTACAAGTCATGTCACACTTTCTTGTTTTCCTGTCTCTCTGAACTGTGCCTGACCCGATGAAATTTAACTTTCTGAAAATTAATCCTTTAAGAAAACAAACACCTTGAAGACTGTTTTGAAGACTGCTGACTTACTGTCTGCAGGAGGCAGATGTTTTCCCGCAGCGAGCCCACACAGCCACAGAAGGTGAGGAAGAACATGAGGACCCCCACGATCATCAGCAGAATGGCGGGGTCCACGGTCACACAAGCCAAGGCTGCCTCTGAGGCCGACAGAGAAAAGGACAGACGGAGTGATGTGAACAGATCAGGCCGTATGGGAGACCGATGAAGTCAAAACGGTTTTGCAAAAAACTGGCCCACACAGTTATTACTGTTGAACATGGTTTAAAAATACACACTGGAAGCACCAGCTTCCCCCACATCATCGCAGCTTCAATTATTCCACGAAAGACGTTCCTTATATTTGCATTTCTTTATGCATAGTTGTTCTCAGCGTCTGTATGCACCTTCACAACTTTTGGCGTGTGTTAAAATGTAATTTTGTATTACTGAGCGAGTGATACAGCTAGTGATGAGAGCCATACATCATATGAAAGGCAAATGGGGCAATGTAGGTTGAAAAAAAAATCGAATATATGGAATATCATTGGCTGAGGTGCTTGAAGATGCGATAACACCAGCAAAAATGCCACTGTAACATGTTCAAGTATTTTGCAAGATGGTTTTTACTCCATCAGCCTTCAACAAGATTGTCTTTTCTTTAAAGGACACAACTGATACGCTGTATGGTATGTATATTTTATGCTATAGTTATTTATACTATAT
This sequence comes from Myripristis jacobus, assembly GCA_900302555.1. NCBI lineage: Eukaryota > Metazoa > Chordata > Actinopteri > Holocentriformes > Holocentridae > Myripristis > Myripristis jacobus. The sequence continues at coordinate 72,168 of OMLB01021351.1, forward strand.
TTATATCCATATATCAATATATCACCCTCCTATTCACCACAAATAACAGTACAGCTCTTCTTGAACTCTATCCTCTGAACCATTAACAGAAAACATGGATGAGGGCTTTTTAAGATTCTCTAATTCATTCTCTAATATTAATAATAGAGGGAATTTCCAAAGTTCAAGCCAGTACCTGCAAGTGGAATTACTTTTCCATCTTTGCGTTCTGACATTTTATTTCCTGACTAAATCATGAGCCACAGACTGCAGATGCTGTGTCACCGGTCTGCTCAGAGCATGTCCGTGTTGCTGAAGGCAGGCCTGTTGAACACAGCTTCACGGAGCACGAAGCTATGACACAAGGATTGCGGTGACACTCGATACTCCCAGCCTCCCACTCTGAACATGAGGCATGATTGTACTTTAATAAATGGAGAATCCTTTACCTGCATGTTTCATTACGCGGGCATACACGCCTATCGACACCATCACCAGGGCGATGATCTGTGGAGGAAACAGATTTTATGATTTTTTTAAAAACTTTAAACTAGGTATCGTGCATATCAGAAGATTAGAGATAGCATAATGAGTGGGAAGTGAGTTTTCACCCTTAGGGAAATGGAAAAAAACATGATTTATTCATTCTTTGTTCGTACTTGTCTGAGGAGTGGCAGCTTTTCTCAGGACGCTTAATCATGATTGATCATTTAGAACAATGTGGGTGGGGCAGTTTGGAAATGCACAGAAGTATGAGTCATGGTAAAGATGCAGACACCGATCAAGTAAATCAAAAAATGAAAATATTTTCCTGAGATCCTGATCCACCTTGAAAATGACCTGTGCCTTTGATGAATGCACTTATCCAAAGCACTTTAACAGCAAACACATTTTCATCACGGACACCCCAGCAGGACTCACACTCCAGGCTGCAGCGGTGAGCTACAGCACCACAACACTCATTACACAGGGTTAGAGGTAGAGAGACTATTCTGTAGAGTATTCTGCATCCACTCTGCTTTCATTTAACTAGGTCCACTTGGCAGCAATTGGTACCTTCCCCTAAAAAAAAAACGAAAAGTCCCATTCAGTCAGCACTCCTCTCCACCAAGGGAGATCCAAGCACAGTTTCAATAGAATAATAGGGAGCCCTCAGCAATACTCCCCAAATCAGATGGATCCAGTTACCACAGGCATGGCACCTATTTGAGAGGGAAATACTACATTTGTCTTGTCTCTGTGTAAAGGTTTAGTTTCATAGTGACCAGACCAGAGAAGACACCACAAGCAAGCATCATTTCTTTCATTACGTACATGGATGTCGCCAAGCAAAAAGACTGTGGAATGGGAATAATCTCTTTCTGTAGCTTGGCTGTCTTTATATCTGTTTTATTCTCAAAATCAAACGAGTGAACAGTTAAGCTGCATTTCAAATTCAGTCGGCAATAATTTTAACTTATTCTTGCATAGATCCAGACTGCGACTCATTGAAAACATTATGGTTTCTAGAAATGATATCCTTGTTTGGTTAGTAAACATCATCACAAAAAATTGTATTTCCCATGAAAATCAAAACAGGCAGTCTAGAGCACTGATGTACCACAAAACTGGGAGGAGTCTTGGATGTGTCTTTTTCTGACAAAGCCCATTGTAGCCAGAGGCAACAAAAAATGACAACAACACATTCCATGCTGAAAAGCTCCACGTTTTTACATGGTCTGATCCTGTTTGTGCAGCAGCTTGGACATGTTTTGATGCACTCAAGGGTTATTTTCAACTTACAGGTTCAAGGGAGGGTGTTCGGCTATGGAGGTTAAAGGATAAGTAAGGACAGAAGAGTGCCATATTTGTGCCATTAGACATCATTAGTTTTCAGATATCATGCTGCGTAAACAAACTAACTCCCAAACCTCACTTCTCAGTTCTACTAATTTCCTCATTCCCAATGAATTTCCAGTTTGTTTCAACTCAGCATAATACAGTTCCTATTTTCTCTGTGTTACTTCCACCAGGGTGTCTGCTGTTTGAGAAAGCCTTATGACTCTCAAAGTGTAACTCTGTGGCAAAATCTCCTCATACGGCACTAAACCTCAACAATGCAAAGTTCAATCTGCAAGAACAGACCTGCTTTTTGAATCAGAAATCTCCTTATAACAATTATGTGCACCTGACACCAGGCAAACCTAATGGTATGAACTTTGCATATTTTACAACCTGCAGCTTTGCTTTGCAGTTACTATTTGAACAGTTTTTTATCCTCATTAACATCCTATAGTGCTGTGGGAGACACAGCACAGTTGTCAGACAGCACAACAGCCCTAATAATCCACTGTAGTAACATACAATGTTGACCAGGGCTTGATGAGGAAAAGTGAAATATCTCATTAACTGTAAAATCTGATACAAACCACCCATGTTTCCCCTCAGCCTGGTAAAAACTAAACAGATTTTGAAGTGGTTGCCCACTGCTCACACAACTCTGCGTGGTCCCATCAGCATATGAATCAATGAAACTTTTGTGTTCCTTGGCAACTGCATAAGCCATGAAAGGGGGCCGGTGAAAGTGGATTGGCATAAAGTACAGTGTATGGTGCCTAAAAAATCTCAATGGAGTTTTGTGTGCGGAGTCTACAGGCTTCATGCATTGTTATTGTAATGAGTGTGAACAAGAAGTCTGAGCCAAACAGCCTCTGAGCTCAGGAAAAACAGGCTCTCGATGATGAAAAAATGACTAGGTGTTTACAGCTTTAAAAAAAAAAAATTGTTTTGCAATGCAATAATAAAAGTTGGCTGTGGGCCAGTGTGCAGGCAGAAA
>OMLB01021355.1:0-10763 GCA_900302555.1 Myripristis jacobus
TATGAACACATCTGATTAAACAGGATTCCTGTATTAAATCCAAACAATGGACAAATGGCAGGGCTAAAACAGGGCAACAACTTGGGTGGGGAAAAATTACTCAACTATTAAGATTCTCCACTGGTCCTCCACAGTAAAGATATTGGTGTCATATGAAACTAGAAGACCTAAGGAATCAGTACCAAGAATATGACCTCTGACCTCCAGGTGTGTGAATGAAAATGGGTTCTCTGGGCAGCCACGGCTCTCCCTTTTGCAGACATGCCCACCTTCTGCTAATCCCATGCAGTTTGGGCCACAAAGCCTGCAGTCCACATGTGTTCTTGTGGCCTGTTGTAAAATGGTGTGTGTGTGCAGACTGGGGCCTAAACAGTCTTGGAGTTGCATCAGTTGGCTTTGACTGGAAAGCTGAGACTCTTGTGGATTCAATGAGCCACATTTGATTCCTGTGTGATGATGTTAGCCCCCATAGCAGCCATTTCACTGCAGGCAGAGCATTTTGTCAAACTGGACGTCACTGTATAAAATGACCTCTAGTGACCTCTAGGAGAATCACAGCCTCATCAAACTTTACAGACACAAACTAGAGGAGAACTCAAAAAACAGTAATTGAAATATCAGATTATGATAGTTGTAGGATCACAATATGAATCGGGAGATGAATATATTATCCCAGCCCTTGTAACAGCATGGTGAAGCCTAATACGCTGCATTTTGTACCAGGAGACAACAAAACACAGAGCCACACGCTGAGACACATCAGTTTGATGCTTCCTGACTTCAGACAACACTGACTTCAGATCCGCTCCTCCTCGTCTCCTCTGCTTGTCCTCCTCCAAGCAGCTGAGCAAATACCAGATATCAAAACTCAACCCGGGGAACCAGTTGGCCAGGCATCACCACGTCGTCACTCCAACACGCGTTCTGGTTGCACGGCTGTTTTCTGGTTGAACAAGAACGCAGTGATGTGTCAGGTTTTGGGCACCAAGAGCGACCAGGAGGTTTGCCGCAGACGCGTGGAGAGGATATGCATCTAATCCTCTCATCAGCCTGATGGGATTACAGCCGAGGGTCTTCTTCTCATTTACACAGGACACTACAGCAGCAGCAGCCACTCAGATTAGAATTGGCTTAGTGCTGCGTGCAGACCAGCACTGCTCCACACTGACATATAATCTCAGAGTTTGTTTTGTGCTGTGATACTGATAGTTTTTATTCTTACTGTTTTTAACTCTTGTTTTCAATTCAGTATAGCTGTTTAGTTTCCAGAGTGGGTTTGTTGGTTTCAGTTCAGTTTTTATTGTTTCAAAATATTTAGTTTGATAATTTCGTTTTCACTTTGTGAAGGCAGTGGCTCCCAGTCACGTCGCCGTCCCAGACTCAATAAACATCAGCACCAACACAAACTCACGCTGCTTGTAAGCACACATCTGACCAAACTGACCAACAGCAACACTAAACACACTTTTTGCAAATTTTTATTTTACTTTAGTTAGTTTTGTAAGCACGTAATAATGTTTCTGTTAGGTTTTTTTCTAAAGTCTAGTTTAGATTTTTTAAATTTCAGTTAACTAAAATATCTACACACCTAATTATAGTTTGTAGGTTAGTTTTATTTAACTATACTAACCTTGATATTGACATTTGATACATTTTGCTACATATGTTGGTTTATAAAAGCTTCTTTTTCCATGGGGAAAGTCAAAATGCTGTGCAAATCTTAGGCTTGCTACCTATGAATGTAAATTATTACCTATAAATATGAAGGCAAGTGCTGTTTTTTTGTGACATGCAGCTGGAATTGATTTTATTAAAAATCGCCATGCGCTTTATGTTTTGCTGTTTGGTTTCTATCTATACGCTTTCAATTTCACTGACACTGCTTTCTACAGTGCTGTGTTTACTCCAAAAACCACGCAATGCCAGCGTGACAAATCACTAACTGCAGAATAAATGGAATCATGAATGTGTATTGTATCAGGATGGCCCCGTTGCTTCCCGTCCGTAAAGTCAACATTTCCAGTCGCGTTCAGACCAAATCAAGTTTTGATGCCTCAGAAAAGAAAGGAGGTTCAAGCTCCACAGCAGCTGAACGTCCACCTGCCCTGCTCACCTGCCAGAGCATCAGCACAACAACAGATAACAGCAGCTGTAAAATCAGCAGTTGTGTGTGTGTGTGTGTGTGTGTGTGTGTGAGCAGGTGGACATGCTGAACCTCTGGAGGGAAAAGTACAAAACACTTATCAAATACCAGCTGGATTACAGGAGATAAAATATGGAAGGTACGTGGTGCTGCCGCTTTCAGTCCGGCTGGGATAATTACCGGGTGTCGAGAGTTCACAAAACACCAACCTCCCAATTACACACACAAATACATACACACACACACACACACAAGCGACACAATGCCAAAGACTGAAGAGCTCTAATTCAGCTGCTACTACTAAAACCATTATACTACGGCTGCTGCTGCTGCTGCCCACACGGCTGTGGCGGCGGCGTCCTGAGCCTGGACACAGCAGCTCAGGGGGCAAACTGCCCCAACAGCTGGGCTGATGCTCACCGAGCTCCGTGTTCAAAATCCAGCTGCTGGTGTGTCTCCATCATCACTGCCCCCCTGCCGCCTCGTCCAGTCACCGCCACATTATCAGCCCCAGGCTCACAGAAATGATCAGCTTTAACCAGAGAAACCTGACTGACATTCACTTTGGCGTTTTTTTACATTGTTTTTTCAACATTTTAAAGAGTCTGAAGTTCCCAGCAAAAAAAAAAAAAAAATGCACAATCATAGGCAAAAGCCATGTTTTCTTAGTTTTTTCTTTTCTTTCTTTTCTTTTTTTTTTTTTTTAAAGGAATACAGGGAATTTTAATTTACTTCTCTCGGTGAAGTTGAACATATTTTTGGATGCCGACATATTCGAAAACATTATGATACTTACACTATAATACTTGCTTTTTTTCTACCACACTTACTAATTAAAATATATTTTTATTTTTCTTTGCCCTTTTTTTTTAAGCCAATAGATTTTCCCCAAAAACTTTTTAAACAAGAGTCTGCAGTTTGCAGCAAAAAAAAAAAACAAACAAACACTGCATTTTCATAAGCCAGGGCTGCCCAATTTGGGGCCCGTGGGCCAAAGTCGGCCCACGACTGATTATTTTTGGCCCGCTGCCCTTGCTCGAATTTTTAATACTTTCAATTATTATTGTTTTCCGCTTCCAACGGTCGGAATATCTTTTATTTATTGTTGCACTTCCTCTCCTGACCACAAATTAACATTGTGTTACATTGGGGGTAGGGTGGCGCTGTTGAGCTCCCGTCACCTCAAATCCGGCAGGAACACGAAGACCAGAGAGTGAGAAGATGCTAGGCTAGGATGGAGCGTGGGAGGCAGTGGCACACTGAGAAGAGAAAGTTTAAAAAATGCTGGGAACATGAGTACTTTTTTACTGAAACTGATTCCACAGCAGTATGTTTAATATGTAGCCAGAGAGTCGCTGTTTTAAAAGAATATAATTTTCGTCGCCTCTACGCAACACGGCATTCCCATCAGCTCTCAAAATACACAGGAGAAGAGACAAAGGTGAAAGCAAAGAAGATTTCCAGACTACAGCAGCGCACTGACATAGATTGTGTAACAAAGCGAAGAGTTGCCACTCTGCTCTGTTTTCACTGGCTAACAGCAGCACACTAGCTTAACTTGTCTATTCAGAGAAGCGGTATCACTTCGGCTTATTTTTCAATTTATGTTATCACATGCATACTGCTGCTCATTCATTGGTAGCCGAATTGTTAGGGCTGTTTGATAAGTAATTTGCATTTTTTAAAATAATAATAATTTACCATATTGTTAAATTATTATTACGCCGGCATCACCAAAATCTCACTCTGAACTCAGTTCAAAACTTCACAGCCCTGCCATCATTGTCAGAAGCACAGTTATATCATAGGCATATTTAATTTAATGCACTGCAACATGTATTTCTAGTTTTGGCCCGTGACCCCCCACCCCAATTCATTTTTGGCCCTCCACTGAGAAGAATTTGGGCTCCCCTGTCATAAGCCAAAGCAGTTGATGTGACATATGGTCAGCTATATGAGGGAGGACTGACAGACTGACATGACCGACATGTCCAAACTGCCACAGACACAGCAACAATCATGATTAAATTCTATAAAACATTATACTGCACACAACACTCACTGCAGAATATCTACAATAAATAAATAAAATTAATGTTGCGAAAAAAGACATGAAAATAAATAAAGGGAAAATAAAATCAGCCCCAGACTCTGCACTGCTGTCAGAGAGACGGAGCCCAGCTGACCCAGGTTCACTGTCAGCAGCTGAGATCTGCTGGTGACTGGTATGATCTGTTACCTGAGGAGGTAAACCCTCACAAAACAAACAAACAGGGAACATTTCAAAGTGTCAATCCACCGCCTCGCCTCGCATCTTGACAGCGGGACCTGTGACAGCGGCTAGCAGGCTAGCAGGTTAGCCTAGCCTACATGAGCTGCGCCGCAGGTAAGTGTCCCAGTTTGGGTTAAACCGAGCTGACAGCCCGGTGAGCTTCCACCCGGAGCTCCAGAAACACTACAGCGATTTCACTTTCGACGACGAGGCTGACAACACTCACAAGACGCTGGAGACCCACGGCCTGAGCTAATGCTAATGCTAATGCTAATGTTGTCAGCAAGTCCAGCGGGGTTACACGTAGACTGACCGTGCAGGCAGGCTAATGCTAGCTAGCCGCCAGCTAGCCGTCTGGCTGCGAGAAAGGCGAGCTGGAGCCCAGGAGCGGCCAGAGGCTCCGGCGGCGCTCAGTCACGGTACTCACCTGTCGTCTGAAGCCCAGCGGCGGCTGATTCTCCTCTTCACCATCACAGAAAGTCCGGAGGAACCAGCAGAAACACAGTGGCACATCCACCGGCAACACGGACCATCATGCATTGCAGGAGGGAGCGAGTTTCTTGTGCTGTGAGTGTGTGCAGCCGGTGCAGCCCGCTGCTGCCCCCTGCTGGCGCTCACCGTGCTGCGGGACCCTGTGGAATTTTCTGGATTTCTGTACAAATATCACCTAAAACATGATGAGATTTTCACACAAGTGCTAAATCTACATAAAAGGAACCGAATTAAACTAATTACCCAAAACCATTAAACTTTCGCAGTTATTTATTGAGGAAAATTATCTAATTTTATGCATTTGTGTGAGGCAGAAGTACCTCTGTGCTGTTAACTTTTCCAAAAGGAGGGTGAGGTCAAATGGTCCCCTCTTGACACAATTTATACATAACGCACATACCTTTCAAAAATGGTAAGGCTCATATTTTTATATTTCTCTTTATTTTCTTATAATTTCTTCTCTTGAGAATCTGAGCAGCTGCATCTGACCCAGTTTCCCCACAGGGATCAGTGAAGTATTTCTGATTCTGATTTCTCTGTACAGCACCACTGTACATTTGAAGTGATTTTGCACCAGAAACTGTATCTTTTGTGTATCAAAAGATAATCTGCTGTGTGTGAGGTATTCATAATGTCCAACAATAAATGTCTAAATAAAAGAACTGAAAAAACACTTTTTTTGTTTGTTTGTTTGTTTCTGCTGATGAGTGTATCTAAGATTTAGTCTGTTATGGTATAATAATGGTGCACTGTATACTAAACTCTTATTATTGTGAATCAAAAGGGAACACTGATATAAATAAATACAGTTAGATTGAAAATGAAATGTATATTTATTCAAATTTCCAAAGGAGCTGAGTGATGTGGGTAAACAGTCACACTCACTCATCACTGCAGATGCTGCTTCATATTTTCTCAAAAATAAATAAATAAATTTATCACATCATAAGGCAGGTCTGGACTGTTCCAAAAAATTCCCCAAAATAGTAATAACTCATTTTCAATCACAAATGAAGTTACCATCTTTTGCTTTGCAGGACAGCACAGATGATATTATTGATCACTGATGAATAGATTAAAAATCATGGATCATTTTTAAATAATCACTCATATTATTTGGGTTGTAATCTTTCTCATTATTTCTAGAGCCTCACAGTAAATTATAGTGAAATTAAATGTTCCTCATTCTGCTGAGGAACCCTGTCAAGGACCCACAAGGGTCCCTGGACCTCACTTTGAGAACCACTTGACTAATGTATTCATAGTGTGTATATACTGGTATGTTTGTTTCACATAAGGTCACATTTACATATTGTATATAGAACACACTTACCAACAGATTGTGTTTAGATGCAGTGAATATCTTCCACGTTTTGTTTTTTTTTTTGTCCAGACAAATGTGTGTCAGGCTGAGTACTGGCTGAGTAATTTTTTGTGATTATTCTGTCCTTTTTGTTCATTTTAACTGTTTTAGTGTGGATGTAACATCTATGTGCTTATATTCTACTTGTCAAAGTAGAATATAATTTTTTTGTTTTATTATTTTATTAATTCTACCTGTTATTTGTATTTCTTAAGTTGTGGTTCTCATTCCTTGGCTTAAGTGTTTTATTGTAAAGCATTTTTTGAAAGGCGAAAAGAAAAAGAAAATAAATGATCATCAGTATTTTTTATTATTGATTGTAGTAGTAATAGCAGTATTGAGTGAATCCAGTTACTATTGCCTGAAGCTCATTTCCTTACAGGGATCAGTAAAGTTTCCTGTGTGAAAGGTGTGTGAGCTGCCAGCAGACCAACAAACAGCCACTCAGGTGCCGGCGGTGTGTACAAACTCAGTTTTTATTGTTGTGGTTGATATAAAAACCTGCAGAGTGACGGCAGAGCATCAGGCTGCAACAGGAGCACAAGCAGATCAAGACAAACCAGAGACGCTGATAATTAATGTGAGCACCTTCGACTTTAACCTGGATAGAACAAATGCCGCTGAGCCTCGGGGAACAACAGAGGAACCAGCGCTGCTGGTGTGTGAGCGGCTCGGCTGTGTTTTGCTTGCCAGTTGACATTTTCAAATCCCTTTGGTGACGAGATCAAAACTTGAGCCGAGGCTGCGTCCAGGCCGACCTGCAGGACAGAGCGGGCTGAGAGTCAGCGCCTCACCGACGGAACAGGTCACCCCCAAAATCAACATTCACTCTTTACCTGCACAGCCTCAGTGTGTATGACGACCAAACACTCACAGCTCGTCCCTGCAGCTACACCTCAGCCCCCTGACAAGCTGTTCAAATGAGATAAGAACCAAATTTTTACAGCTTTAAAAAGGAGAGAGCACGAAATGACCAGCATCAACAGCTTCTGCAGAAGCATCCAAGTGTTTTGTACCCAAAAGTTGAGTAAAACACAGTAAACCTGTCACTTTCTCCTGTGTTTTCCTCTTAGGACGACTCTGTCACCGCAGCATGTTCACACCACAGCAGTCAGTGAGGAAAATGTAAGTGAGCACATTTAAAGAAAGGACATTAAATATAAAGTTAACAGTGAAAAACAAATTAAATTAAAGCAAATTAAACGGTTAGCGGGCCGAGAAGAAGGCAAGAAGTGAACAAAGATGTGTCTTTGGTCTGGGTTTAAAACCAGAGATGGAGGGACGTCTGATGTTGAACAGCAGCTGGTTGGAGTCGTGACTGCGGGACGTCCGAGGGGGTTTGTCATCAGATCTGAGAGAGCGAGCAGCTGAGAGCCGATGGAATCAGCTCTGTGATGTGAACCAGGACCTGACCATTATCAGGATCTTAAAGTGGATCCTAAAACAGACGGGAGGCCAGAGAGGAGAGGCTGCAGGACTGGGATGATGTGCTGGTGCTGTTGGGTACCGCTCGACGTCCTGCAGCTGCTCTCTGAACCGTCTGCAGGCCAGATGATGAAGACTGGGGACGGACAAAGTGAAGGGAACGGCAGTCACCCAGCCATGATGTGATGAACACATGAAGAACTTTTTCCATGTCACTGAAGGACAGAAATGACTCGAGTCTGGAGAAGACTTAACTATTTTTAACAGCAGAACTGATGTGTCTGAGCCTGGGTTTCTTGCATGTGACCTCATACAGGGTGAGGTCACCCTGTTTACTGGTGAAACAGCTTCTTGACTTAGAGGGAGCAAAAATCAATCAGTTTTGTTCCTGTTTTTCTGAAGGAAATTATTTGTCATCCAGCCTTTAACGTCCTCAAGACTCCTTGAAATTAGCTTTGATTACAAAAGACTGTGGTTGTGCTGCACTAGCTGCATGAAATTTATGCTTCTCTAAAGGCAGAAAACCCATCCTATGACAACTTCATCAGCAACGGAACGATATGTTCATCTCAGGATACACAACATCGACTTCATGATACAAAACAAACTTTCAATGACAACAAAATCTGACTGTGCAGAATTATGATTTATTTCCCAGAAACGAATCCTTGCGGCAATGGCATTCGCTCGCTAAACAGTTTAAAGACAATTTTGTGTTTATTACAGCAGAACTTGAATAAAATGTAGTCGATATCTTGATTCGTTTTTTCTGACCCACAATACAAATATATTGTGATATATTGAATTTTGATCAATCATCCCATCCCTTTTCAATAACTTTGTTAGAGGGCTGAGAGAGAGCTGTGCAGGCGAGCAAACTGTGTGTTTGTTGCACCAAGATCAGTTTCCACCTTCGTGAGGGTGAGAAATTCAAGGGTGAACTTTTGTTTTTGGGGTGAAATGTTCCTTTAAGGGCACTTTGGCAGAGAGCATGTCTGTCGATGGGACACAAAAAGGCTCCAACATGTTAACTTTCCCATTACAGGACGAACTCTGCAGCTTATTACAATCATTACTACCATCTGGACACAAAACATTTTTCAGTAATCAATCCTCAGTATCCTGGTACAGTAAATAAAATCAAGGAAATTACTATGAATAATTAAAAAAAAAAAAAACATCGCAGTGAGCCCTTTATTGAGCAGATGTACTCAAACGGTTAACTTTTATTTAGCAACATGGATTTAAAGCCTAAAGAGGTCATTCATGTTTCTAATATACTTTTCCTTTTTTTTTTTTTTTAAATAAAAAATACTACAAACATTACCACACAAATATAGATCCTACATCTATTCCAAGTCACAATCAGCAGTTGAAAGGTTTCCCAGACTTCTTTGTGTTCTATTAGCACACACGTTTTGCATTAAGATCATGAAAATACAGTTTCTCTGTGCTCAAACTAGCAACAGCAGGACTGAGGAAGGCCACTTGGTTTACACAAAAAAAAAAAAAAAAAATCTGCGGATCAACCAAGAATATTTTTTTAATTTTGTGGTTTACAGGGTTTTTGAAATCTTTAGTACCAAAGCTGCTAATTGCCAATATTGTGTCACATAACTTATTCCATTTAAATGCTAAAAACTTATATTAAAAAATACTCCGTGTATATTATTACTTGCTTATTCTGTGTTTGGCTGACAAGTGTCTTGTTGTCAGAGCGTTTCAGCCTCTGAAATGGCGTTTAGAGCATCATGGGAAACTAAAACTCCCCACTGGAACCAGACTGAGGGGACTCAGATGGCGTCAGAGAACCTGTTCAGTGGACGACTCACATCACTGACGTGAAGTGAAGAACTAGTTACCAAAAAATAAGTGAGCACTGATGTAAGTGGCTGCAGGCTGGTTTTCTATATCAGTGGTCAGGAGAAATATTCGTCACATCAGAGGCGACGACACGGACTGAGATCTGATCTGAGGCTGATGTCAGGCCAGAGTATCAGAAAACTGAAAGGCTGGTCTAACTGCTGCCCACCGCTCGCTGAGTCAGGGCGCCAAATAAAAACACTAAAGTGCCATTTCTGTCGTCTAGTCCAGCGGGCTCTGGAAGATGAGTCTGACCACGGCGGCGTCTCCGTCCAGTGGCTGCAGACAGAAGGGGCAGGCGGCATGGAAAGTGTGCGTACCGTGCGGCAGAGGGATCTGGCTCCAGAACGCCGCCGTCTTTTCCGAGCACACGTGGCCACAGGGCACGAAGGCGTGCGTGGGTGCTGCCGCGTCCACGTACAGGCCGGCCTCGCAGCCCAGCCAAAGCGGCACGTAGGGGCCTCGAGCCCGGCACATGGGGCACTCTCGCTCCTGACCGTCCACCGCCTCGCCGCTGTGCCGCCCCCCCCAGCCGTGGTAGCCGTGGACGTGGCCGCAGCGCAGGTAGGTCCAGGGCTGCTTCTCGTCCACGACATCCTTGCGGCGCAGGCTGGGGAAGGCCAGCGTGTTGAAGCCCACCGGGCACTGTGGCCGCCCGGCGTTCAGCTCCTGCCGCAGCGCCTCCAAGTGTTTGACGGTGGGAGCACGCGCCAGGCCCTCCGCAGTCCGCCACAGCAGCGTGGCGCCGCACAGGTCGATGAGCGAGCCGTCCACCAGCTCCTGAGACTCCGAGTCCACCTGCAAGGAAACACGGGAGTCACTGCAGGTTGTCTACATGTCCAAAAAGAAGACATGAGACATGACATCACCATATAAAGGAACGTGAGAATCCTGCACTGTGTGCTGCGCAGATTTACTGAGCTGTGAACCTGCCAGGTGTTGACCTGAGACAGCACAGCCAATCACAGCACAGACCGACACGACTGGACAGCTGCCAGTTCAAATGGGGGAGAACCTGAACTTTTTCACAAGCTCACTGTGTATGCAAGTGCACAGCATGTGTTAACACAGTGTGTGTGTGTGTGTGTGTATGTGTGTGTATGTGTGTGTCTGTGTGTGTGTCTGTGTGTGTGTGTGTGTGTGTGTGTGCACCTCCTTTCTCTCAGGGGTGTCAGACATATGAAATGGCAAGCTGTCTCTATGTC
>OMLB01021359.1:0-12631 GCA_900302555.1 Myripristis jacobus
GTAGTTTATATGGAACTTGATCTGACAGAAACGTGTGAAATGACCACGACTTTTGTAACAATGTACATGCTGGTGGCATGAAATTGCTTAAAATTACATGCTGGTACCACAAAAACAATGCAAATGCAAAGTCAATCAGGACAAATTACCACCAACGAGCGGTAGCAAGTTAACGGAGTCAGGTTTTACCACCAAAACTCACACGCTAACGCTGTAAACAGGAAACACACTTGTTAACTATCTGTGTGAAAGACAGATCCTAATTGACTTTGCATTTGCATTTTTTTGTGCCACCATCATGTAATGCACTGTGAAGAAAATCATGCCAATTCATGTATTTCTTTGTGAAAAGGCTGTGTACATGTATGTGTATTGTGTGTACAGGTGGGCTAGAAAATATCTGTGTTAGAGGAAGAGAGGCAGAAGGACAAAGAAAGTGGGAGATGAATGAAAATATAAAGGTGAGTATAGAGATTTTAGTGCTGAAAAAAAGACAAGTAGTGAACAAGTGATGTTATCCTGGGCTCGTCAGGTTGTAAACTTTCCACAAAATCTCCCATCAACCTGGGCAGAGGCCTCACTCTGCCTGCAGTAAAACTGCTTTTACTACTGACTTTGGGATGGAAACAGCTTTACAATCTAAAACAATGGCCTATGAATGAAGGCTTGTAAAGCCAATAAAACAATTGTAAATGATAAATTAATAGTTTCTGTTAATTTATTGATTTCTTTTGATAGCTAAATCTTTGTAATAAGCGGGATAATCCACTCCAAGGTGGTCTTCTACCTAAAACTAATGACCACTGAGGATGTCATTATGTTTTGAATAGTTCAAATAGTTTGAGTGAAGTAACCTTTACTAATATAATTACTTTACCTTTGGAATCTGGATCTGCATCTTAAAAATACAGCAGTAACTTTCTTTCTGCTGCGTGGTCTGTGTTACCCAATAAAACATCAGCTTGACTTCGTTAACCTCCAAGCTGCTTTTCAAAATCAAATCCCCTCTCTGAGGCTTGCTCTCGGCGTTTTCCACCAACTTCCTCCCATTTCGCCTACTCTTTTAAAGTTAAATTTTGTTTTGAGCAGCCCTCCAGTTCAGAACATGAGCCTGTTGGTAACATGAGCCTTCTGCTCCAGACACATCCAGCCTCATGTTTGTAACAGTGTGTTCCTGACAGCAACATGACTCTTTTGTAGATATTTTCTGATATTAGGTGAACAACGTGTGTGCTGCCTCACATGTCAGCTTGGTTTCATTTCACAGCTGTTTTTATTCCTGATAGCAGAGCTGAGCTGTAAAGTTTAGAGGACATTACAGCATGCAACCTGTCAGCAACTGATAGTAAACCTGGCATATATTTTTGTTTTATTCCAAGTTCCTTCAAATTGGTGAATGTTTCTATTTTTCATATTTCGATATATCCAGATTATATAATTGTGTAATGATTTACAGCATTGCTTATTTTTCATTTCAAAAACAGAAAAACAGGTTTGGACTTCAGAGAGCGGGACGTCCTTTCACAAATGTTGAATTAGGGCCATTAGAAGGTCAATAGGAAGTTCTTTTCACTTCTCAACACTGAACCCCTCACTGCTCCTGATGGACAGCTTGGTACCTTTCACGGTAGCCTCTGCCATCAGTATGTGAACGTGTGTGAGAGTGGGTGAATGTGAAGCAGACATAGAAATGCAGTCCATTTTACCATTTATCATTTACTGATTAGCAACGGAGAGAGGGAATATTTAAGCAAACTCCGCTCTCCAGCTCTGAATCGTGAATGATGATTAATCATAACCAGTAACTTCAGGAGCCGTTCATTTGACTTCAGTCCGCTATGCTGTTCAAACTCTCTGGTAGCAGCCCTAGTACGAACAAAACCACTGAAACTAAAATCACTACTACAGATTCACAGGATCCAATTTAACAGCTGTAGCATTTGTACTGAAGCCTGCATCTACTATATTTTTTCCATTAATCAACTGTTTTGTCTGTAAAACGTTAAAAATGATACACTCCTATCATGAGTTACCAGAGACAAAAAAAAAAAAAAAAATTAAAATAGCTTTGTTTGTCTGATCAGCAGCCCCAAAACCCCCCAATGTATTAAGAGAGAAAAGGAGGCAAACCATAGCATCTGTGAAGCTGCAACCAGCAACTGCTCGGTACATCCACTTAATAAATTATTAAAACAATTAGTCGACTAATCAATTAATATTCTGTCGATTGACAAACTGATTAATGGACTAATTATTTCAGTGCTAATCATGCTTGCCAGCATTGCCAAGATCAAAATTCCTACACTGGAAAGGCATCAAACCACACAACTAGAATAACGGCAAGGTGAAAATCAATAGAGAAATGAATGAATGAATGAATGAATGAATGAATGAATGAATTGATGCAATGTGTTCTCTACTCCATTATTTTTCTTAAATTTTCCTTTTTTAACTGCCTGGATTTCTATCAACAAATTGCCTAGGAAAATAAATGCCAACAAACAAACAAACAAAAACAATCTCTCTCTAATCTTGTCAATTTTTATTTTTTTTAAAATTTATTTATTTTATTTTTGCAGCGCCTCTGCTCCGTCCTGCAGTGAGGAGGCCAGGGGCTTCATTAGAGAGATGTGCAGGCTGACCCCACCAGCCAGGGGGCACGAGGGAGGGGTGTGTGTGTGTGTGCACATGCATGTGTGTGTGTGTGTGTGTGTGTGTTGAGGGAAGGAAAGGAGGGGGTTATCGTACTGAACGCCCATCTCTCTCGGCTGGAGACGGGTCGGGGCTCCCCAGGGCTCCCCACGACCGACCTCCTGCTTCTTCGGATCGGCCAGAAAAATCAGCGGCGCTTGCCTTTGAACAGCCTCCTCCTCCTCCTGTCTCTCCTTCATACACTCTCTCTCTCTTTCTCTCTCTCTTTCTCCCTCTGCTCCCATTCTCTATGGACCTAATGAATGATTCATTTAACACCCCCTAACCCCCCCTCCCACCAATCCCCTTTTCACCCAACCACCCATCCACCCATTCTCCCCTCCTTAGCACTTTATTTTCTTTCAGTTCTTCTTTTTTAATTTTTTTTTTTTTTGGAAGGAGGGTGTGCTTTTCAAAAAGTGGGGTTGTGGCAGAGGGTGTGTGTGTGTGTTGGGGGTAGGGTTTAGGGTGGTGGTTTTGTTTGGTGGTGGGGGTCCATGAAAAGGAAACAGAGGAAACAACAAAGGGAAGAACGAACGCCCATTTGTGTCACAGCTCCATCCCATTAAAGGCAATGTTTGACAAATTACTTGACACAGCTCGGGTGTTGATTCGCCTTGAGTGTGTGTATGTGTGTGTGTGTGTGTGTGTGTGTGTGCATGTGTGTGTTGAGGGTAGTGGAGGGTGAGGAGAAGAAGCAGCAGTCAGGGCACATACACACTTTCCACACTTTCCATACACACACACACACACACGCGCGCCAGAGGAACTGAGCACTGCTAATGAGGGTGAGATGGAAGACAGAAAGGCCCTTCAAACGAGGTGTAACAACACACTGAGCTGCAGAAGAGGGAAACGTGGCTACCCAGATAAATCAATTACGAGTCCTCATAATCCGGGAAGAGCCGTTATTTTAATGGAATAATTGGTTGGGAGACGAAAGAGCTAATTGCCACGATGAAACAAAATTTTTAACATGAAAGGGGAAGTAAATGAATCTAGATGGGGCGCATGAAAGCGGCCCAGAATCTGGGGAGAATCTTGAGTTTTATATTCTTCGTCCTTTTTTTTTCCTCCTCCTTTGGGCTCCCTGTGAAGAAAATGGGCGCATCTCAGCTGGAGAGGCTCTGGAAACTAGAACGCCTCCTCTGCTTACAAGGAGAAGAGGAGAGAAGAAGCCGAAGCGAGGAGGGGGGTGCGGTTTTGTGTCAACGCCTCCAAAAAAGAGGAAAAAAAAGCATGCCATCCCCTTGGTGAGAAACTGAGATCAAAGCGTTGTAAATATTTGAAATAATTATGCAGTAAAATAAGAGAGGACAGAGTGATAGAGGCGCTCACCAAGAGGACAGGATCCTCTGAATGTTGCGATGGAATTTCCATGAACATCAATCATCCTCTCATAACCTTAACAAACCTGCTGTTCAAAACACTAGCAGCAAGTGATGGCTTCACTGTAAATGACATACAGATACCCAAAGTAACAGGATAAAGCTGCAAAAAGCACAAACACGGACTATAATGCAAGTAATGAGACAATAAAAGCAATAGGGTTTGGGTGTTCATATAACAAAATCAGTTTGAATACAATTCGTAGTGGAAAAAGTGAACGCATTTTCAAACAAATCTGTGCATAAAATTTGAAAGAATTAAACTTTTGTGAAAACATAAAAAAGGGGTGTAATTTTAGAGCTCATGAAACATGGAACCAAAATTAACATGTTACATTTATATTTTTGCATGGCATGAACATCTGCATTTGACAATTTCATCTGATATTGAGGAAACTGTATGAGTGGGAAGTATGGGACAGAGTGTGGATTACTCACACATATGGATTGAATATGTGGTATATTCTGAATGTATTATAATCAGTTGGGGGAAAAAGTATGAAATAATGGAACCAAAATGATACATAATAGTGGTATAAGCAGTGTGATTGGATAAAACTCCAATGATCCCTGTTGGGAAATTGGGCAAACTCTTCAATCCAGTGAAACTTAAGTCTGCTAAAGAAGAATTTACTCTTGAACTTGACCTTTAAACCCATACAAGGCGACTTGTCATGTTGACAGCCCAAAAACGGCAGGTAATTTTGATGAGTGCAAAAGTCAAGTCCCGTTCAGACCTGGTGTTTTGTATCCAGATACTTCCAGACTGTGTCCAGATCCAGCTGAGACATGACTGGGTATGGGTCTGCATGCAAATACTTACTACATCACTTCTCCTCATGTCTGTTCCTGTGCCAGCTCTTACTTTCATGCACTCTTCTGATTTTGTGCTCTCTGTTGTTGCTGTGGAAATAAATTACGCATATCCACTTACAGATGTGATGCAGCTGACAAGACTCTCAAGGACTCCAAGCACAAGACAAGCTGGACTCTCAAGTTGACTTCCACTTTGCCCCCAACGCCTAATTTCAGGTGATTTTGCCCTATAGAGACCCTTATAGCACAGTCAGAAAGTATTCAGACCCCCTTCACTTTTCACTTTTGTGATGTTGCAGCCTGATGCTACAATCATTTAAATTCATTTTTCACTCATTAATCTACATCCAGTACCCCATAATGACAAAGTGAAAAGAGAACTTTAGAAATTTTGGCAAATTTTTTTAAAAAGGAAAAACTGAAATATCACATGGACATAAGTATTCAGACCCTTTGCAACAACACCTGAAATTTAGTTCAGGTGTTTCCCATTTCTCTTGATGGTTACTGAGATGTTTCTTCACCTTGATTAGAGTTCACCAGTGGTAAATTAAATTGATTGGACATGATTTGGAAAGGTGCACCCCTCTCTATAGAAGGCCTCACAGCTGACAGTGCATATCAGAGCAAAAACCAAGCCATGAGGTCAAAGGAACTGCCTGCAGAGCTCAGAGACAGGATTGTTGCAAAAGGCTACAAAAAACGTTCTGCTGCACTGAAGGTTCCCAAGAGGACAGTGGCCTCCATAACTCTCATATGAAAGAGGTCTGGCACAATCAGGACTCTTCCAAGAGCTGGTCGCCCGGTCAAACTGAGCAATCGTGGGAGAAGGACCTTAGTAAGAATGGTTACCAAGAACCCGATGGTCACTCTGACTGAGCTCCAGAGATCCTGTGTGGAGACGGGACAGGGTTCCAGAAGGACAACCCTCACTGCGGCCCTCCACCGATCTGGGCTTTATGGCAGAGTGGCTGGATGGAAGCCTCTCCCCAGTGCAAAACACATGAAAGCCTGCTTGGAGTTTGCAAAAAAGTACCTGAAGGCCTCTCAGACTGTGAGAAACAAGATTCTCTGCTCTGATGAAACCAAGATTGAACTGTTTGGCCTAAATTGCAAATGTTATGTCTGGAGGAAACCAGGCACCGCTCATCAGCTGCCCAATACCATCCAAGCAGTGAAGCATGGTGGTGGCAGCCAAACATTAGCTTTTGCTATTTCCATTAGCTTCGCTTTCATTTTCTACTTGGTTAAGTTTAGGAAAAGGTTAGGAAGTTTTGCTTCACTATCGAGTTTAAGCCAACTAACATTATCTGGCAGGAAATCAACATGGCTCTTGCTTGAGTCAGGACTCTATCCCGGGGCTTTGATCACGTCACAGTGCGTCTGGCTCCATCTGATTGGTTAAGACAGACTGACGATGGGAATAGATGACAACAACTTCTGAGCCACTTAAAGGTGCAGTAGGGACCTACTGACCCAAACCTGTTGAGGGGATTATGACTGATAACGTTCAGTGGTGTGATAACAGTCAAGGTGAAGAAACAAGTATCATTCCCAAGAGACAGGAATCTCTAAGAATCAAGAGGCACAACTGTTACCATAAAGTAGGTTCCTGTCTACAAAAACTGACTTCAGAGTCACCATAGCCTACTCTACATTAAACTTATCAAATGGGCCACTGGCTGCTGAGAGCCTGTAGGATTATAAACAACAGCAAACAATGTCAAACAGGAGCAAACGGGAGTTGT
The DNA here is from genome assembly GCA_900302555.1 of Myripristis jacobus. Lineage (NCBI taxonomy): Eukaryota > Metazoa > Chordata > Actinopteri > Holocentriformes > Holocentridae > Myripristis > Myripristis jacobus. Next base: position 6,644 of record OMLB01021359.1, read on the forward strand.
CTGTTCAATAAGAAAAGAAAAGAGAAAAAAGGCAATTCTCAACTTGATTCCAAACCAGACTTTTAAGTCACAAATTTGGCTCAAACTGAAGTGAACCCCTTGGATCTGTCAGGTTTGGGCATAAATATGAACCTGTTTCATGGGTGGATGTTGTGTTTAGACAATGCTGTCAAAAAAAGAAAGGAAAGAAAAGAAAGAAAGAAAAAAAACACTCGGTTTTTGATTATCAATAGTTTTTAGTGCTTTCAGGTTGTAGTCAGGGTTTGAACTCGTGATGTCCGGCTAAAGTCGGCTGTGATTCCATCTTTTGGGCTAAGACATGCTCAGGCTACACCATACCAACAATATTTGTTAGCTTGAGGGTTTCAGCATTCGCTTATGTTGACAACCTGGCTGTACAGCTGTTAAAGAAACATGTAAATGTTACACAAAGAAAACACATGGGGCCACATGAGGAAGAGAAGACGGCAAGAAGTGTTTTCAGCTTTTCTGCAGACAGCCTGTGCGGCTTTGGCAGTGACATCTAAGACGCATCGACACAAGACACAAGAGTCTGAGCATCCTTCTCTCTCTCTCTCTCTGATGGAGACTCGGCTTCCTCTGGAGGAGTCTGAGCTTGTCGCGTTTGAAGACGACTCTGAGGCCAAGTGGCAGCACTTCAAATATCAAAATGGTGGCCCGCCCCTCCTCTTGGCTAATTATAAAGCCAGAACTGCTATCAGGAGAGAGAGATAGAAAAAAAAAATACCCTTCATCCACCTCCATAATCATAAACCGCCCCCCTTTCCCCACACACAAAAACACACACACACACACACACACACACACATACATCCTCACACTATCCCTTTTGGGTGGGCAAACCTTAGATCTTGTGACATGTGAAGGAAGGCTACCATCTGCTTTTTGGTGGCGTTTTCCAGAAGCTACGTTTTTTTTTTTTTTGTTTGTTTGTTTTTTTAGGCGTGAACTCAAAGTCGAGTTTACTGGAGGAGGACAAATCTGGCCACCGCTGGCTTGACGGTTGCATTGCTGTTTACCATGCATCCTACAGGGAAAAAATTAATTAAAAAATAAACTAAGAAAGATGTCCCTGGTTCGCACTGGTCTGAGGAGACGGCCAGCCGCTAGGAGTTCCTCCTGATTGATGTGTGTTTTCCGCGTTTTTGATCAGTGATTATCTGAGATAAATAATTTACAGTGCTAAAAAGTTAATAAAGTCTCAAGAAAATCTTTCCAGTTTGACTCCGATTTGGACTTGGGAGACGAGAGAGAGGTTTGATAGACATCGAGGATGGACTGCTGGTGTGGATGGGCGGCGGCTTGGGAGTTTATTTATTTATTTTTTATTTTTTTCAACCAGGAAATGGCCAGAGGAGGGTGGAGGAGAGGGAAGAGAGGAGGCAAGAGTTGTAAGAGGAGGAGGAGAGGTGTGGCAGAACGGGCCAAGGGGAACCCGCCCCCCTAATTGGTACTTAAACACCCGCGCCGAGCAGAACTGTTGCTATCATAAGAAATTGATGAATTAACTGAGAGAGAGAGGCAGAGAGAGAGTAGGAGACTGTCGGATGGGAGAGAGAGAGAGAGAGAGAGGGCTCTAAATCTTTTAAGAGGATAACTTACTTGGGCAAAACAGCTGTTTATGCATTATTTGTGCGGCGAGCCATTTACCACCGTTTAGGATGAAAACCGTGGTTCCCGGGCTGCAGGAGCCGCCCGCGGGGACACCGAGGGGTCTTGGGAGGGACCGAGCGGCCTATCATTCACTGATAAGAAAGGATGAAAAATTAATTTGCTGGTAGTTTCGTTTTAAAGGCTCAGATATCGGCCTGTCAGTCTGCGGGCTTTCGTTCAAGTGACAAACAGGCGTTGCGGGGATTCAGACGAGGAGGGGGAGGAAACAGGAGGAGGAGGAGGGGAATGATGGATGGAGAGACTGGGACAAGAGAAACTATCCTTTCATTAAAGTAGTAATCCAGATCTGCTTTTTCAACTCTGATGCTGAGCACTTGTTGCACTCTCCAGGAATCACCTGCCGATCAAATGCACTTTCTTTTTGGATTTTCTGTTGACGGGGTTTAAGTTTCTTCAGGTGGCGCTCTTTTCTTTGATGTCTTGTTGAGGTTTTATTACACAGTAATTTTTCTGATCTCTGAATATCACCCCTGACAAATACCCCATATTATAAAAAAGACTAAAACCAACACTGAAACTAATAAAAAAATAAACTAAAACTAAGCATTTTCAAATAATAAAAACAAACTAAACTAGCAAACCTGCTTTAAGAAAAAATAATTAAAACTAAACTGAAACTGAAAACAAAAAGTCAAAATAAAATTAAAAAAGGGCTTAATTAATGACAGGCAGTTCAATTTCGAGCCTGGCAAGTTCCCTGAAACATGAATCGAGGCTTGTACTTCAAGGTAATGAGATCAATGACAAGAGTAGCAGCTAGGTGTCAGCTAAGTAGCTTGAGTTCAGTACAAAACTTTCAGTCTTAGTCTTAAGAAATAATTGTAAAAGTTGATTTATACTATTTGAATTCACACAATTTGAAAAAGGTTTTGTCAATTTCTCCCTTAAAGTGAAATCAACATAAAGACACTGCCATGGACAAAACAAAACAAAACAAAACAAGAAAAAATAGTGGCACCAGAAGACAGAGCAGCAAATGTAAAAACTCTCATTAACTGCAACAGGTTGATTTGTAATCTGTAGTGTTGTTTCAGTCTGCAACAGAGCAAAGCATGAGGGACATTTATTGCTATAGAAATGGTGCAGGTTATTACTTCAGTACCTTGAATGCTGATTTTCCCTCAAATTTCCCCTTATGTTGCCTCAAAGTTACACGAAAACACTTTCTCCATGTTATATGACACTGTCACACTTAAACTGAGTAAAATATTCAAATGTTGTTTTATGGCTGCAGCAGTACATCAAACAGAAAAGATCTGTATATCTACAAATCATTTTAAACACATTTCCCTGGAAGTCAGCAGCATATGATGGGGATCTTTGGTAACTGTGGGCTCTCCACTACAATTTAAAATAAAGTTCAGTGGATTTGAACAGAGCATATTCACGCAGCGTGCATTTGTAGTGATGTACCCACCGATGGGTCCAGTTTTGTATTTGTGGAGATGTACCTGATGCCATCATGGTTGCAGCCATGAGAATCGACTGAAGGATGAATGGATGGATGATTGAAAGATTGGTGGACAAACTCATCTTGGTAAATGTGGATTTTTCAGCTGTCCCGCTTCAGTTTCTTAAAGACTACAAGACGTGGGGAAGAGGGAGCAGCGGAGGTGTGCATGGATGGAGGGATGGAGGGATGGATGGAAGACGGCCTCCTTAAACTGTGGATGGACGCGCGAATGTCATCACTGTTTCACTTTGATCACTTCAAAGTAAGCCTTGAAGGCGACGCTGGAGGATCGCATGACCAGCCCTTCCTGCAGTAAAACACACATCTTCAAATATCCGTCGCCTGTCACTCACGTCCAGATAAGCTGCGAAGACTTCGGCCCTGCAGACACTCGAGACCAAGCACAAGACAAGCTGGTAAACACATGAAAAAACTTTAAATTTACACTTTCACAGTTCAACACAGTCTCCTAAAAATTACTGTCCCCTACAACAAAATTGCATTCGTAATTATGTTTTAAGAGAAATGCATTTTGTTGTTGCATATTACATTTGTTTTTATAGCAATTCAAGGTTGCATGGTTAGGTAGAGCCAAAAAAGAACATTTGGATAAGGTTACACAACGGATAGGCTTAGACATAAACCACTTGGTTAATGTAACAACAAAATGTCTGTAATGTTTGCAAAAAAAAAAGACTCAAATCCGAGTCAATCCACAACCCCACTTGCCTCCTATCTCAGGCTTCAGATTAACTGATGACAAGCGTTCTTATGATACGTTAGAAAAAAAACATACATACGTTACAAATATGTTCCCCTTGAAACGTATTTGAGAGCGTAGTTCAATTAAGAACATAATTTTTAGGAGAGTTAAACTGCATGTAGCCAGTTCTCTGTTGATTATGTGTGGGTGTGTGTGTGTGTGCGTGTGTGTGTGCTGTTTGCAGTTGTGCATCATATATGCATACCTCATGCACAATCTGCATCTGCCTGAAAATTCCGTCATTCCTAGTAAATTTAAGAGTTTAAAACTTCTTAAAATATTTTAAATTCTATGATTAGACTTATTATTTTTTCATCTTGCAATACCTCTTTGCTGCAGCACAGAACAGAGTTAGAGCTCACACGACATGCATGTTTAATGACAGGGTTGACAACTCAGTCTTAAATTCAAGTCCCGTTACACGATATGGACAAAAACATTGGGCCACAGCTCTTAATCATTGAAGTCAGGTGTTTCATTCAGTGCCGTTGCCACAGGTGTATAAAATCCAGCAGCTAGCCATGCAGTCTGACTTTAAAAACATTTGTGAAAGAACGGCTCGTTCTAAAGAGCTCACTGAATTCCAGTGTGGTGCTGTAATAGTAATGTAATAGGATGCCACCCCTGCAACAAGTCAGCGGGTGAAGTTTCTTCCCGCCTAGATATTCCACCATCAACTGTAACCACAGCAACTCAGCCACCAGGTGGCAGACCACATAAAGTTACAGAGCGGGGTTGCTGAACACTGAGGCGCATAGTGCGTCAAAGTGGGTGACGCTCTGCTGACTCAGTAACTGCAGAGCTCCAAACCTCCTCTGGCATCAACATCAGCACAAAAACTGTGCACCAGGAGCTTCATGGCATGGGTTTCCATGGCCAAGCAGCATGTAAGCCTCACATCACCAAGCACAATACTAAGCATCAGATGGAGCGATGTAAAGCACACCGCCACTGGACTCTGGAGCGGTGGACACATGTTCTGTGGAGCGACCAATCACGCCTCTCTATCTGGCAGTCTGATGGACGGGTCTGGGTTTGGTGAATGCCAGGAGAACGTTCCCTGCCTGACTGCATTGTGCCGACTGTAAAGTTTGGTGGAGGAGGCATAACGCTATGGGCTTGTTTTTCTGGGCTCGGCCTCAGTCCCCCAGTTCCAGTGAAGGGAAATCTTAATGCTTCAGCTCACCAAGACATTTTGGACAATTCTCTGCTTCCAGCTCTGTGGGAACAGTTTGGGGAAAGCCCTTGTCTTTTGGGCCACCGGGGCACCTGTGAATGCCATGTTGTTGCAGGCTGGAAGAGGTTATGTGTTTTGTCCAGTTAATAAATGATAGCTATCAACATTTTAATAAAGCCTGGTTTGAGAAATACTGAAGCTCTCCTTAATTAGGATTTGGTTTAGATTAGAGTGAGGTTTCAAGTATTTGGGTTTTGTGGTTAAGATTACAGCTAGGATTATGTCAAGGTCAAGGTCAGAGGATAGGGAATGAATATAGGTTATTGCAAGTATAGTTATACAAACTGTGTGTGTGTGTGTGTGTGTGTGTGTGTGTGTGTGTGTGTGTGTGTGTGCAGTGCACATACAGTACAGGCCAAAAGTTTGGACACACCTTCTTATTCAATGCGTTTTCTTTATTTTCATGACTATTTACATTGTAGATTCTCACTGAAGGCATCAAAACTATGAATGAACACATGTTGAGTTATGTACTTAACAAAAAAAGGTGAAATAACTGAAAACATGTTTTATATTCTAGTTTCTTCAAAATAGCCACCCTTTGCTCTGATTACTGCTTTGCACACTCTTGGCATTCTCTTGATGAGCTTCAAGAGGTAGTCACCTGAAATCGTGCTCACTTCACAGGTGTGCCTTATCAGGGTTAATTAGTGGAATTTCTTGCTTTATCAATGGGGTTGGGACCATCAGTTGTGTTGTGCAGAAGCCAGGTTACTACACAGCCGACAGCCCTATTGGACAACTGTTAAAATTCATATTATGGCAAGAACCAATCAGCTAACTAAAGAAAAACCAGTGGCCATCATTACTTTAAGAAATGAAGGTCAGTCAGTCCGGAAA
>OMLB01021360.1:1947-16876 GCA_900302555.1 Myripristis jacobus
AATATACTATTACTTTAATCTTTATACCCATAATTTTTATAATTACAGTGCCACAATGACAATTACAGTGACAGTGTGTTGTTATATATCATATATTGTATTTATAGTCCATAAGTATTCATAATAATTAAGAACTGAGATTAATTAAGAACTGAAGAACTAAATTGCAAATCATTTTATGCCAGTTCATGAAAAGTGACACTCTTAAGCACAATGCCCATCAGAAAAGTTGAGCCAATTGTGGTTGTTGATTTATTTGACGATAGTAAAAGAACAGAACACAAAAATGTGATCTTCACAGACAGAAAAGATGACTGACAGGGAAGAATGACAACTGACATTGAAAAACATAATAATAACACTATTTTATTAAAAACACTATGTAACATACAAATAAAGAGCAAGAGTGTACTCAGTAGAGTGCAGATCTCCCCTTTCCGAACATTAGGCTATCCAGTGTGCTCAACAAAACTCTGGGAGAGACTCAGCAGCCAATTATATTGTCAAACGCTTTTCAAATTACAAATTACATTGCTGTATATTTCAAATATAATACAGAGCAGTATGCAAAATATACCATAAACTCTCAAAGCCTCTCCAGTTTAGCTGTTTCTTGTTCTCTCTGTGTGTGTTTTACTTTATTACACACACTACACCAGTGGTCTGGAACCTATGGCTCATCAGCCATTTGTGGCTCTGCGGCAGAAATGATATGGCTTTCCACAGAAACCGTGTTTCAAAAAGAGCGCAAATTAAAATAGCAAAATTCAAAATTACTACTTAAGTTCTCTCTCTCTTTCTCTCTCTCTCTCACACACACATACCTATATACACATAGACCTGTGAAGACTAGGTAAATCGTCTGTATGAAAAAACAACAGCTGTGTTACATATAATTTTTTATGTTCTGTTGAGTTTCCTGTCAGCAATGTGTAAACTCATCCAAAAAAACACAAAGCATGATTTTTTCACCTGTTTCATTCCGTTTATCGTTTTTTTTTTTTGTTGTGTTTTTTTGCCCTATGTTTTTGAAAGAAATCAAGTGAATTTGCTCATAATTTGCAGGCTTCATATCAGGTTCCCGAGGGCAAAATCACTTCAAACGGGGTAGCGGTTATTCTGGAGAAAGGTCTTAGACATTTGAACAAATTCATCAACAAATTTCAGTGAATAGTGTCGGCGTACGTAGCTGTTATGCTTTGTTTGTTGTTTTGCTTTTACTATTGTTTTTATGGCTTATTTTGTATTGTGATGTGGCTTTGTCTTTTATGTGCTGCAGAACAGGAACCTGGTGCAAAACAGTTTTTAACTCAGTCAGGCCAGGTTGATTGTTTGATTTTAACATCAGTGGTGCTGCTTTTCGACCTTTGTCTGTATAATATAAATAAACATATAAATAAATGAATAAATAAATGGCCTCACAATTTGCCTGTTTATTAAAAAAAATTTTTTTTTTCTATGAAGCACTTTGTAAACCCTGTTTTAGAGAAGTACTTCTTATTGTTATGATTAGTGGTGTTGGTAAGGCTTTATAGACATTGTAAATGCATTACACTCTGTAAAACTGCATTCTAAGTATTCACATGCAGAAAATATGGAGTTCAGTACTTTAAGAAAGGATGAATTGATATTAAATTATAATGTTCTAATCTTTGTCTGATGATTCTAGTGCAAGAAAAGCTCATCTTTGTTTCTAATCTATGATCTGCTTGCAATGCATCACAGTGCGCCTAAAGCAAATATTCTACATGTGACAACAGTAGTCAAGTTCTTTTACAGTACCTTCTTGACAGGCAGCATGGAGCAGATGCAGCCCACCTCCAGCTCCCTGACAGCAGGTCTGACAGCCCCATCACTGTAGCCCCCCTGCAGGGTCAACAGTATGGGGATGCTGGGCATCTCCAACATTTCTGACTCTGGAACATGGAGACAGGAGATAAAGAGGGCACTACTGTCTCACTATGTCTTGAAATAAGCAATGTGCCCAAAATTGCAGCACAGTGTTGTGGTGCTATTGTCATGGCATTTGTGATAAAGCATTGTAACAGACCTTTTTCACAGCAGCCATTTTGACATGAAAAAGCAGGGTAACCACCGGTGTTACTAATGACATTAATTAAGGTTTCATTAGGTTTCATAATTAACTGGTGTTATTAGACCCAACCTGGAGCAGAACAGTCATTAGTGACACCTATGCTTACCCTGCAAGTTCATGTCAAAATGGCTGCAGTGAAAAAGATGCATTGCAAGTATTCGTTGTTTACCTGAGAATGTAATTCTTTCCAGGGGTGGAAAAACGGCTAAAACAGTATTTCGACCACTTGACACTAAAACTCCTCACTGAAATCCACGATTATATTACTACTACTACTACTACTGTTATAACAACTATAATAATGGTTTCATGTGGAGTTCCTATGGTTCTTATAGTTCTTACAGACAACAAGTTTTCTACAATAAATATGTAATCAGTCAAATTACATCATATCCATCATACCAGAAGTGTACCACATTGACTGAACCAGATCTGATTTTTAATGACAGAAATCATATCGACCCCTTATATCGGTCAAATAAAATCCTATAGAGAATATTTGTTGCTGTTGCATGCTTAATAAAGTGTGCAAGTGACAGTGATGAGGACAGAGGCTACCTGTGAGTTGTTCACTGGGTATTAGTGGAGGGAGGAGAGATTCAATAGGCACTGTCAGCCGGTCTCCTCCAGAAACATACATGTTGTGTGAACAGGCAGCACCCTTCAGATCCATCACACACACCTTACTCTAGGGGAGGAAAACAACACAGGGTTAGGAATGCTCTGTCATACAGAGCAGTTTGAGAGCGAGAACATTCTTGGGGAAGGGATTTTGGCCAAAAGAGGCCATTTAAAACTACACTAACATCTCTTTCTAACTGGAATTGCAGAAAGCGAGTTGAGTTGTGACAGCTGATGCTGTTTACACTGCAAGCGTCACATCCTGCATGCTCCAATCCACTCCTGCTGGAGGATAGAGTGGAACAAGAGGCGCAACACATCTAAAAATAATCTTTCCCCAGAGCATTGGTGGACGAAAGCCATCGCATCACTTGCTACACTCTATCCTCCATCCACTCTATCCTCTCTGACTTGTCTAGACAGCCTCATTGATTATAATGGGAGAAATCTGTTCATTTGTTGATGCTCGCTTACCACGTTTGCAGTAAGTGAGTGATTTGTGACCACTAGAGGGTGTGGAGAGCTCATACTGTGTAAACACATGGAGCCAGTCCTGCCTCCAGGTTCACCATAGATAATTAAGTGGGGAAAATATGTTTTTAGGATGCAAATGAGAGACACATTTCACTTACACAAGGCTCCTGTTGGATTACTTGGATTATTTTGTCTCTGACCTCCGACTTAAAAATGTGGTGAGGCTGCAGACTTTCAGTGACAAAGTAAGCTGCTTTGAATGAACTTCTACTGTCGCTACAGTGCTGACTGCAGCAACAAAGACACTCATGTGATTAATCTGATATTTGGATGCACTTTGAATAAAATTAGTGAGGTAGTGGAGAAGGGCAGAGGAGAAGCTCATTCTTGGGCTGCTACAGAAATTTAGAAAGCTCAAACCAGACAATAACAACAGGCTGGCTGTAAATTGTATGGTGGAAAGAACACCCAGTGATGACTCTCACTTTGCCAGGGGTCATTGTACTGTAAAAAAATAAAAATAAAAATAAAAATCTAATTTTGCTTTATCTAGCTTTAAGCTTTCATTTATTAAACTTAGGAGTCACAATTACAGTTGGGGTGTTGAGGGTTAAGATGAACTCAAACAATAATGTTGCTGCTGTAATTTTATTTACTTTATCAGTTTTCAATGTGTTCAATTGGTGTGACTACTTGTATTTGCTGTATTTCCAGTCCACTCTATTGTTTTATTCAAACTTCACAACAGGGATGATTACAGTTTCACCTTATCTAATATCTTCTTGTCTGAATGGTAAGTAGTGATGATGACTGAAAGGAATTGCAACCCCACTCTCAAGAACCAGCAGCATTATGAAACAAACAATGTCTTATGTGGACATATAGTACCAGTCAAATTTTTCTTTATCTTTACTTTTTTCTACATTTAGAATAGTAAAGTTGTAAAAATTATGAAATAACACACAGAATCATGCAGTAACCTTTGCCTTGATGCACAGTCTTTGCATTTTTATGCAAAGACATGTGGTAGCCACCTTACATGCTTTTGCAGCAGTCTTGAAGGAGTTCCCACATATGCCGAGCACTGGGTATGCAAAGAATATGCTGAGTGATGACTGCTTTTACTTTACTCTCCAGTATAACGCATCCCAAACCATCTCTACTGGGTTTAGGTCAAGAGTCACAAATAAACAAACGTGAACAAAGCAGATTATGACAAACAACAAGTCCCAGTATCCATTTTTTGGTGTAATTACAATTCTTTTCCGAAGTACGATAAGGTCATTTCCTCCTGACATAAGGCTACCATGTGAAAGTTTCCTGCAGACACTATGCTGGATCTACTTTCAAATTCAAATGGGAAGAGAACAAGAAATGAGCCATTTAATTTCCTAAAAAAATGGGCACCGGGACTTCTTGTTTTTTATATTGGCATAATTGGCTTTGTTTATAAAAGCATTATTAACTTTTTCCCACACTATAGAATTGAAAGGAGATACACAAACACGGTATTGCTCATTATCAGCCCAGGGGACCACGGAGCAACTAATGAAGATATTTCCCCACCATGTGGACTCGCATAATGCCAAGGAGCTATACAATTCAACACTCTACCAAAGTTCAATTTTGCTTAACCACAAAAACAAGATGGCATGTTTTTGCAGACTGGTAAAGCCTTCTTTCAATTCTAAATATATCACTGTCAGTGCTACCAACAAAGCATCCCCACACCATCACACCTCCTGCCTCATGCTTCACGGCGGGAACGGCACACGCAGACATCATCTGTTCATGTTTGGGTTTCTCAAAGAGAGCTGACGGAACCAAAAATCTCAAATTTTCAGAACAATGGGCAGATTCCACTGGTTTAATGTTCACTGTCTGTGTTCCTTGGCCCATGCAAGTCTCTTTTTCCAATTTGTCTTCTCCTTCAGTAGTGGTGTCTTTGCAGCAGCTCTGCCATAAAGGCCTGTCCTCTGAAGAGTTGATTTTGAGATGTGTCAAGCCAGTCAATCTTCAGGACTCCTGGTTTCATCATCACACTAGTATCTTTCAGTGAATACAACCATTTTGTTGACTGCATTACTACTGACAAACTTATCAATGAAAAGTGGGCTCCAGTTGAACAGTATGGGGTAATTGAGCCTTCTGTGAAATTCCACTTACAAACACTTTTTTTTGGATTCAAAACATGCTGTCTTTAGTCCAGTAGCCTTTCTGCTACAGGGTTTGTGTCTCTGCTTCTCCTTGCTCTGTCCTTGTCCATCTGTTGCAGTTCCAAGTTGCTGCACTCCAATTCATGTAGCCTAAATCAGGTCAGCCCACAAAATCAAAACAGTCCACACCAATTGCAAAATCTGAAAGTAGGGAGCCATTGTCAGTCATTTTACCAAGATAAAAAAAGATAAAAATGTGAAACTTTTCTGGCTTGTTGACCTGTGAAAGGGTCAACTCTGCTGCCCCTCAGTCTACAAAAGCCAGGAGACATTGCAATGAACGCACTTTTTTACAAGTAGCCTATATCACTGAAGTGTGGGCATTTAAAATTAAAAAAGAAACTTAAGATTGATTCTGTGCTGACTGCACAGCAAAACTGATGTATTTACTGGCACCATGTCAGAGAAGTCAGAAATACATCCTAACCTCAAAATACCAAAACTGTCTCTTAAACATTGGCCTTTACAACAAAATACGTTTAAGATAAGATTTAAATGTACATGTGCTCAAACTTTTGACTGGCATTGCACAAACTGCACTGATGTTTAAACTGACATGATGGTGAGTAGATTATGGCCAAGTGTGTGTGTGTGTGCGTGTGTGTTGTTCTGCTGACCTTATTCATGAGCTCCAAACTGAGTCTGTCAGAATAGTTAACAGACTGGTGGTCAGGCTGGAAGGTGACAGTGATGTCCTGGCTCTTCCCTGGAGCAATGGTGCCCTCTGTTGGCATCACACTGAACACACTCAGCCCATTGTAGTTTTGTGTTCCTGGTATAAGATGCAGTATAAATATAAATGACTACTTCTACTGCTATTATTGCTACTAGTCATACTGAATGAATAAATGGGTGATTTTTTTTTTTGTGTGTGTCTGGCCGTTCCATGGCACATCCCTTGTGGCATTATCCAGACACATTATTAATGATACAAAGTCTAGTACCACAAACACAAAATAACACAAAGGAAAACAAAATATGAAAAAGATACAAACGATAACAATAATAACACAGATTTGTAAGTAAAAATAAGAACAATAATGTAAACTGATCAACAAAACACATAAAATAATAGAGAAAGGGGAGAAAGAGGAGAATTAGAAGAGGACGGAGTGAGACAAAGAGAGAAAGAGCATTGATTTAATTTTGGGCTCTGATAAAATGAATATGCTGTGTAAAATCTATCCTGAGATTCCATTTCATTGTTGTTTGCAAGTTACTCTTTCCCCTCTGCTGCAGGCCTTGAAAGATTTTTTCTTAAATCATCATAAAATGGGCAGTACAGAAGAGAGTGGGTTACAAACTCCCTGTCCCTGTCTCCCTGTCTCTCTCTGTCTCTTTGTCTCTCTCTCTCTATCCCCTCCCCACCCAAGAGCATGCTCAGGAGGGAATCTGTTGGGTTTCTTGTTTTTTTCTACTATAATTTGTAGAGCGTGGTCTTTACCTGCTCTACCTGTAAAGTGTCATGAGATAACTTCTGTTGTGATTTGATGTGATAAATAAAGATTGATTGATTGACAGACTATACTTGACCGAGCTCACGATGTTGCATAGTCTCTGGTCCCTCTCAATGCCAGTGTACCAAACTGTTTGATATGTAATGGCAATATCTCCGAATGGAACGGAATGGTGAAAACAGTGGCTCTTGCGTAGATCATAAACAACATATTTTTCACATGTTTGTAGTTTATAACTGACAGTATGAACATAATGCAGGTTTGTGACTGATTTCCTACCCATTCACTTTTGTATTTTGTCATAGCAAGATCAACATCCTCACATCCATTAGCTGTCTGTGGTTGTAGAGATGCTCAGGTCCATGCTCCTGAAGGAGTTCAAATATACCACAACCACAACCAAAGCTAAAATGAGTAGCCTATATTGCTTGTTTGATGCTGGGGAGCTGATGCATGCCTTACTTATTTATTTATTTACTTATTTTTACTGTAGAGTCACGGTTATTAAATGTGTTGTGAAGTTACAAAGCCATAGGGTTACCATGCACTTCAAGTTAGTCAATGTGTGGAAAGCTAAGGATGAATGTAGAACTTGAGGCAACAACTGCTCTATAGCACACTGAGGTGTATTCTGTACATGACATGTGTTTTACATATAAAATTTGATTGGCTGATGATGAATTGATTTACACCACAACTACTGTTAGTGCTACTGCCACTACTACTTAACTCTACCATACTAATAAATGCTATTAACAAAGTACAGGATCAGCCTGTATTTACCAATCCCTCTATAGGTATAAGGGATAATGTTTTAACATGACACCCCCTCATTTATAGAACAAATGAAACAATTAAACAAATGAAATAATATAAATAATATATAAAACAACAGACAAATGAACACAAGTGCTTCAGAGATAACTTTACATACAAGCAAGTCTGAAAAGTTGACATCTTGGGCAGGCGGCCGCACCCAGGCCCGGGATGCCAGGGGCCCAGCCGTCCCCGACTGTTATTTTATCTAGACTTTAAACGCCCTTTACGGGCCCCACCTCTTGGTATGTCGAACAGCAGGCAGCGGGTGGGCCCATTAATTAAAGCATCATGATGAATATTCATCACTGGGACTTTCACATAGCGTACGCACGGTGCAGACCTCGGCCGGCACAGCCATTCATTGTGTATGTGATCGCGGGGTGCAAGGGCGCACCGGTCTGCGCCGAGCTGAGCGCAGCGCAAGGCTGGCACCCAAGTTGAAAATTTTTTAACTTGGGCGCAGCGCCCTGTGATGACACCTCGGCGCGTCCAATAGGAGAGAATAGTGGAATCAGAAAAAAATCTGGCGGATTTTGGCAGAACGGTAAAACAACAATGGAGGAAAGCATCACTGTGGCTGTCTGTGTGCAGAGCTGTGGAACACCAGACTACAGTCCTACCATGATCTCATTAAAAAAGCCCAATCATGGAGAGAGATAGCCAACAATTTGGGAATACCAGGTGTGTTTAAAAACTGGCAGAGATACATGATGTTTTTGCTTTCCACAATAGGCAAGATTTTTTTTTCTTTTTTTCTGCAATCAAAGACAAATACTGTTATAAACTGAAGCAAATGATTTACTACACGGGCAGGAGGTGTATGGATTTCTAGATAATCGACATCATGCGATATGCACTACTGCAAAGACAATGCAGTATAGTCACTCTGCACACACCTGCACGCTGCTCTGCGCCTGTCTGCGCCGTACCCAGCACAGAGCGTGGCCCAAACCACACCCTATGTGAAAGCCCCTCAGCCTGCATGGGTAGGCTATCCTGTACATGTAGGCTACTACCCAAATCACAAAGGGATTAAGCCAACGTTTTGTTCCGTTGCGCCCGAGTCGCGCAGAGAAATGAATCGACCTAATCACAGCGGGCCACGGACACGACGCATTCAAGACCTAGCAGGTCGGCTGTTTTCTAGCACAGCATAAATTAGGCTTTACACAAAGTAAATTGACAAAACTGATTGTAAATGCTGTTTGTAAATCCCCCAACACAAACCTCTACATCCAGTGAGGTTTGCACAGCCTTTTTATTTTTTTTTCCTCTTCCTGTTACTGTCGTAACCTCTGAGCGCTCATTCTCTAAACTGAAGCTAATTAAAAACTACTTGAGGAGCACAAGGGGACAGAAGAGACTCAGTGGACTTGCTATGTTGTCAACTGAAAGTGATCTGGTGAGGAAACTGGACATACAACGCATAGTAGATGAGTTTACAGAGTGCAAGGCACAGAAGGGCGGCAGTGGCGGGCCCGATCATGTGGCTTGCACCCCGGCCCGCCCGTGACTTGTTCCGCTACTGATCTTGGGGCTATTCAGGTTAGATTTGCCTTGGTGGAAGTCAAACCCCTCTGCTAAGTCAGCAACAGTTACTATTGACAGTGGAAGGAAAGACTCAATCTCAAATCCAACTCATTTTCCTTTGGTGCTGTGGCAGTCAAAAGTTGTCAGTATGCTCTAGCGAGTCAGTGCAGTGAAAGTTGTTGAAACTTACCCACAATGGGCTGAATATGTGAGTCTGTGTAACTTCTGAGCAGCAGGGGCAGGCTGTCAGCTCCACTCTGAGGGCTGGACGGACAAAGGCTGGCCAGCAGTGCCCTGAAACCCACCGCCACTGCCGAGCTGTTCTGCAGCTGAAAGCATATAAGGGCTACCTGTTATTAAGTAGGCTCCCACAATGTTAAAGGGACAATTCACCCATTTAGAAAAATCTGATATTTCCCTAGCTGTTGTAAGACAGTGGCTGTAGGACAGTAGTGGTGCTATCATTGTTCATTGTTCATTGTCGAGTGCTGGATACTGGCTGGATGCTCCAAATGCAAACTGTTAGCCTCCTGCCATTGAGCTGAACTTCACCCCCAGTTAACACTCTTAGAAATAACTGCCTTTAACCACTCAAAGGAGGTTTAACATCACTTTAAAGTGTCGCTTTCTGACACACTATGTCCGTGCACACTGTGTACGGACAATAGTTTTGTTCAAATTACTATTTAAAACTATATTTTTCCTGTTATCAGCATAAAGAAAACCCAATAACTTGTGCACTTCCTGTATCACTCCACGCGAGAGGAGCAGCAGACACCACAGAGAAGTAGATTGCATGAGTTTTCCATTGTTTGTTTTACTCACTGAACACAAGTTGGAGGACAAAAATGCCTAGAAAAAGGTACTCACCTCTCCCTATACTATGCAAGTCTCAAGATACGGCAGTTCCACATGTTGGATATCTACCAAAAGATAATCACACCCACCACCACTACCCTGTGTGGCCAAACAGTGTGAAAAGCTAATCTGTGCTTGAACAACCTCTTCACAAAGTTTAAAGATGTGAATCTGAAAATGACATGCATTTTTATGCCACCAATAATCAGTTGTTGGCCCATGATCAACCTTTCCACCAAGTTTCATACAAATCCATTCATAACGTTTTGGGATATCCTACGATCAAACAAATAAACAAACAAATAGACAGAGTGGGGCAAAAATATAACCCCCATTCAACTGTACTGTCAGAGGCAATAACTCTCTCTGGAGTACTAAAGTAAGGTAGCTAGCAAGGAATGTTGTGGCTGGCAACTAGGGAATAAGTGAAATAATATAACTTTTTCTACTTCTTCAATTCACACACTTTCACATCTTGTCAGTCAAACACTACTATAATACACTAAAGCAAAGAACAATGAACATTTGACTGACTGTAAGATTTAAAATATTGGCACAGACAAAAATGCAAAGGCAAGCAAAAGAATTTTTTTGAAATCCAATGAATGATCCAATGAAGGCCTGGTTTCTCAAAAAACAAACAAAAAAAACCCCAGTAAGAAATCAGGAATAAGTCACATCCTGCATTTTATAAGTAAGCTTATTAACCTTTGTCTTATGCTACAGTCATGTTACACTGGATTTACTATGCGTATGACCTTGGAAGAAATTGTTAGTAATTATAATGTATGAGCTGTAAATAATCTGCCTCCTAGTGGCAATTACTAGTCGGACCATTTTCTCAAGGCTCCATTCAAAGACTGGAGCAAACATTGACTTCAAACAGTGGCTGCAATATGGCTCTAATATCTCCCACTTGCAAACATGACATCAAATCCATCAATGTTGACAATCCAGGGTAATAAAATTCAAAATTACCAGTTATAATCATACTAACAACAATCAACTCTATTTACAAAAAATGGCATCATCTGCTGTAGCTCATGAGGTTAATTTTGAATTCATATATAAAAATAATTTTGGACATGGGGGTCACTAGTTAAACTAGTGAATGCTTCCAGATAAACATGTTGTCCTTCTGCTCTCCCCACTTCACATGAATGCAGCATCACCCCACTGCAGCTGACACACTCTGCTGACTGACCGTGAGGACTTGTGTGGTGCTTTCTTTCTCCAACACATAGCCAAATTGGAGCAGTTCTCCAGTGGGAGAGGTGGTGATGACAGGGATGACACCCTCCCCATACAGAGTCACCTCCAGGGTCATCTTGGGGCTATGCACCTCCAGAGTCTCCAGGTACTGGGAGGGTAGGTGGGTGTTGCAGAGTGGGGGTTAGTGTATGCATGTTTCTTCCATTTTTTAACAAGTTTTTTTTTTTTTTTCCCATTTTTAACTAGTTTTTCAATTAGTTTTTCAGATACTTCAAGCTGCTCTGCACATTTTGTAAAGTGCACAGTAGTTCCACATATATAAGACAATAACTGATATAAGCACATTTTTAAACTAACATATATAATTTATTACTTACATATATATTTACATATAAACCTGTATATAATTCAGTTATTACAAATCATTCTACATGTGTCACTTGTTATTACTAGGGGTATGAATCTCTGGCTAAATAGAGATTCAATACAATTCATGTCTCACCAGTTGGTAATTTGAAGAATTTCATATAGGTCTATTTATTATTTTTGAATTGACTCAGTTTGAAATTTGTACATTTG
Organism: Myripristis jacobus; assembly: GCA_900302555.1. Lineage (NCBI taxonomy): Eukaryota > Metazoa > Chordata > Actinopteri > Holocentriformes > Holocentridae > Myripristis > Myripristis jacobus. The sequence goes on from OMLB01021360.1 coordinate 13,809, forward strand.
TAAACCATGATTAAAATCAATCATCTCGTTCCACAATTTTAGCCAAAATTGTATATCCAGTACATAAACAAATCTAATAATCGAATGCTATCCTTTTGCTTCTGAAATCTGAATAAAAAATTAGACAGCAGAATTTGCAAAACGTTATTGACAGAAAAGTTGAAAATCAAGCCATTCTGTTAGAGTAACACGGAATTGATTCATTAGTATTGATTCAGCTTGAAAACACAGTGATTCATTATATTGACTGAGCTGATGGATACACTTGAGCTGACCAAATTTATGATTGATGCAATGATATAATGAATGGACTGGATCTATTACACAAATGTTTTTTTTGATTGGTAAGTGTAATATTAGTTTTGAAATGGCAGCTATTGCAAAAAGTGTGCCATCACCCAGCATGGGCTCTTTTCATTTTTAGACATTCAGCTTCAGCTCCACAACACTGACGAATGTGTGACTCACCTTCTTCTCTAGAGCTGGACTGAAGGCTAGTAACAGAGTGTGCTTTTCTCCAGGTTCTATACATCTGAGAGCATTGAGCAGGCAGAAAGGACCATTTATGTCCAAGAGTGATGACTTCAACTTGACAAAGGTTAAAGAAACTCATTGGTGAAAAGTATCTAGTCATAACTATTCTCATAAAAGTATTTGATTTTGTTGGATTGAGTAATGCATTAGTTGACTCTGTGCTTTCACCTCTATGTTGACACTACAAAAAATATTTTTTCATAAATACTTTTACTTGAGTATGTTTAAGTTTTAGAGAAGAGTCATCAGTGTAATGAGATCTTAGACTAACTAAACTACATGGGCTGAAAGACAGTAATTTTAAAGTGTCCTAATCTTACACTTCTACTTTTACACTTTTACACTTTTTTTAGTGCTCCAGATAAGCACTCTTACTATTTTTAGTTCAATAAAATATCTCTGCATAGTCACTGGGCTGCATTAGATGGTTATTCATTTGAAGATATAGAATGTGTGATGTTATCCATTTTCATAAAGCATTGTTGTGTATGAGGCATATTAGTCCACTTTGCAACATCCTCCAACCAAAAAAAGAATAAATAAAAAAGAGAAGAAGAATACAAAAAGAAAAAAACAAGAGTGTAAAAAATATGAGGAACTAGCATCTCAAAAAGTTTTTTTTTTTTTTATGCAATGCCATACATTTTGTGTTAACATTCATGTTACCTATAGGATGAAACCTGGCAATTTTGGTGACCTTCCCTCTAGCCACCAACAGGTATCTGTGCTTGAGAGAACTTATGAGCAGTAGGCATTGAACAGAGATGCTACCAAGTGTTGTTTAAAATTTATGAAAAATCAAACTGAGTAAACTGTTTTTTCATGTTTGCTTGGGAGTTTTTCTTTGCCCTCACAGATGGGCTCAGGTCAGTGATGTTGGTTAAGCTAGGCTCAAGTTGGTAGGTGAGGCAGGCCTGTCACACTGTCCAACATGCTATCCTGTGTCTTTGTTTCCTTGGGTTTTATATTGTTTAGATACTGTATTGATTCCATCATTTTGTTTTGTCATTGTTTTTGCTGATTACCAAAAAACTCGCTGCGAATCCTTTGCTTTGCAACTTTCAGTACAGTGGCTTGCAGAGCTGCAATGATTAACTGAATAATGAATAATAATAATAATTAGTACTACTAAATTAAAATACCAACTATTTTGACAATCAATTAATCGTTTTGAGTTATTTTTAAGAAGAAAATTTCCAAATTCTCTGATTCCAGCTTCTAAAATGTGAATATTTTCTGGTTAACTACATCCTTTATGACAGCAAACTAAATATCTGGGTTGTGGACTGTTGGTTGGTACAAAACAAGACATATTTCACCATTTCCAGACATTTTATAGACTAAAACAACGTATGGAATGATAGAGAAAATAACAGACAAATTAATCTATAATGACAATAATCATTAGTTCTAGTGGTTTAGTTCATCAGCATTTACTGGGGTAAGGATACATCCAAAGATTCCTTCGAAATATTGTGAATTGTGAATCTTTTGACCACTTTCTGGCCTATAAAGAGACAAAATAACACATATTATAAATACAAACAATAACACACACTTCATTACTCTGAATAAATGGTAAATGTTTGAAATAACTGACCCACTGCCACTTGTCGAAAGTCTATGGTGTTTTGTCCGTTGCTTGATGTTGCCACTAAGGGGGGCTGTATGGCAGGACAATTCAACTCCAAATACAGAGTATTGAGGGGACTGGAAGATATTGAACATGACAAGTTATGACTTAATAGAATAACTCCCCTCTACTCTCCAAATGTAGTGCTTTGATTCAGGGGAAAGATGCAATGTAGGGTGAAATGTCTGTGTTAACAATTATTGATAATTGATACTGACTAGTACAATGTGTTTCAATAGCAACTTCTTCTTTGGAATTAAAAAAAAGATCAATTGTTTTTGGACTAAACAGAAGCAACCATTAAAACCATGTAGTCTCTCTGTACTCTGAAAATTTAAATTACATGGAGTCCTATCCTCTAGCACTCCACTATGAATTACACTGATGGGAAAAAAGTTTTCAGACACCCCATGCATTTGTGAAATACTGCATAAGAATCACTCTTAGGTCTCTTCAAGTGCAATTTCTTTTAGTACAGTCACAGCCAAAATACTAAACAAATCCTAAAAAAGCCATTAAAAACTTAAAATTGATTGGTTCCATAAAAATACCTAAGAAATTTTGAGTATTGGGTCATTTTGATACCAGTGATGAAGGTTGTTCTTTTTATTAAAAGACACAATTTTTGTTGCCAAGCTTCGTGTCTATATAAAGCCAGCACATTTGAAAGTTCTTCAGACACAAAAATGGCTAAAACAAGGAATCTAACGCAGGAAACATGCCTGAAGATAAAGATTAAACTGTCAAGAATTTAGTTTTTAGTTTTTCTTGTAAACAATAAACAAAAAAATATAATTTGTATTTGTTTGTATCTGTCTAATGCAGCCACACCTTTTGAAACACAAAAAAGATTTTTCCACAAATATTTCATGATAATATTTGAGATTGTGAGATTGTGTAA
>OMLB01021362.1:8661-28113 GCA_900302555.1 Myripristis jacobus
GGCAAATTATCTATATTACATTCAAGTTTTAAAATGGCTGAGTATTTGGATAAAATTGGCCTCATTTAAGATAGCAATAAATGGACAATTCCAGCTGAACTAAGGCAGATTACGGAGAACAAATTGCAAGGCTTGCCATACAGAACTGACTGCCATTAGTTATACAGCACCTCCCAAGCCTGGCCAATCAGACTCTGATGAGAATTAAGCAATTTATAAGCAATTTGCTATCAATAGGGGGCATTTCACACAATGAGTGAGGCGTGTTATGTCCATCCTGGATGATGCACCATTACTTTAACTTCCTTCCTCTCAAATCACACACTCCTCCACCCTCGGCAGGCCTGGTGAGGGAGGCGTCTGAGTGGCAGGTCAACTGTGAACATCAGGTATTAATAATGCAGGACAGGAAGCAGTCCCTCTTACTACAAAGGTTTGCACTCGACTAAGCGTCTCTGCTCCCCAAACCACCGCTGGCGGCTATATAACCTGACACAGTCTTAAGGAGGAGGGGGTGAAGCAAGGTGTGAGTGCAGAGACTGAAACCTGCCAAACGGTCTCCAAAAACTTTTGTGAAATGAGCACAAAGTCTGAAACACAGAATATGCGCTGCGACTGCAAATAATGTGAAGGTACTGCACCAAAGAAGGTTATTATTCCAATAGGAAGACTTCAGCATGCCATTTTCCAATGGTGAAGTTTAGGCTTAGAGTTAAAGGACCATACGAGTGATTTTGCAAATTCACTGTAACATCTACAAAACGTATAAATTTCACATTTCTTCTTAATTTTCCAGCATTTTTCCGCCCTTTTATCCAACCATTGGTTTGAACTTTCAGAGAACCGGTTTTCCATCACTGTAATAAAGTCGTCCACATTCGTTTCCCTAAAAGCAGCAGCACTGTTGTGTTTAGATGAGTTTGAAACTGGGGTGAGTGACACAGTCCCTCTGCCAGGGAAAATAGTCCCCGGGGAAACATTTGATTTACACAGCAAATAATCAGTTCTTTGGTTTATGAATGTTAACGATTTTGTTTGCTGCATAAACAGAATATTATAAGGCGGCTGTTTCAACCAAATATTCATTTGAGGGATTTTGATTGTATGTTGTGATATCTTTAGTAGCCCTGCATGATTTGCAGAATTATTTATTGCAATGTAAAATGCAGATAAATTGTAGTAAATGGGCCAAACGTTGAGAATAATGCTTTAAAGTGAATGCACTGCCTCACAGTTCTATAGTGTATTTCTATACAAGTAATGTCAAACATAGAACATTTTTACCTGTTCAGGCTATATTTCTCTATATTGTTACCGAATCATTATATTCCCATGACCATTATCCAGTTTTTTTTTTCCATTTCATTTTAGTTTTTTAAAGTCAGACTGGTTGGTTACTAACAGCTTGTTAAGAGCAAACTGAACACCCACTGCTAGCTCTTTTCTCTTCTCAGCAGCCGGCTTGATAAGGCGCTCAGTGCTTTTCTTATCATCCTCAAAAACAATGTTGATATATCAGACTACAAAACTGCACAACGGCGTATTGGGGACCATTATAGGGAAAAAAATTATGGAGCTGGGGGGCGGATTAATATTCTGAGAGGATTTTCCAAGTCATACATTTCTAAGAAACAACTCACAAATTTCTGAGAAAAAACTCGAAAAGTTTGAGATTATGAAGTCACAAATTTGAGAAACAAATCACAGAAAAAAAATTTCTTTTACTTTTTGGCCAAGGCTCCTCATGTGTTGACTCTGCTGCTGCTCGCCGTGTATCAGGCCTGCAGCTGACAACCTCATCAAATTCTACTTTGCAGTGAGATTTAGTAACAAGGAGATCCTGCTGATTTGAGCCCAGAATCACAATATTGTTTTCTTCTGAATCAGCCCGAGTCATGGCAACGTCTCTTCAAAGTCCAGATGCTGATGAGAAGATTGTGATTCTGGGCTCAAATCACCAGGAATTCCTTGTTACTATTATAAGAAAAAATATTTTTCTCATAAATTTAAGACTTTAATCTCAGAGAATATCAGTTTTTTTTCTTGTAAATTTAAAACTTGAATCTCAACAATTTCCTACAATATCCCCAAAACTGACATTAGGACAGAGAAGTTCTAGGTTTGTTAAATTGTGGCCGAATGCTAAGTTGGAAAAAGATTTCAGAGTCGGGGCATGGTTACTAACGCACAGCTATGGGTTATTTGGGCAAAAGTGTTCAGTTTGCTCTTACATACCTGTTTCTACTTGAAAACAATCACAGAAATAAAATAGACAAGTACACACAAATTTTGAACAATTTTGAATAGCCCTATTGATAGCAAAGGCATTTCTGTGAAAACTAGAAGTTGTCCATAAAGCCATAAGGACACGGCTACATAAGCCTTCTTTAAATTTAGTTTTTTATTGTCACTTATGAGAGAGAGAGAAATAAATAAATACATTTATTTGACCTTTTGAGGAACTAGTGATCTTACCTCCTTGGAAAGAGCAGTAGCAGGAGATTGTGATCATAAGGGCTTGATATCGATATTATGCGCTTTGCTTCATTCGGGCTCATGGGAATCTTCAGAGCCTAGTTCGGAGGCTCAGAGAGATAATATAAATGAGGAGGCATGCAGAGACGCTCAGCTGCAAAGAAGAATGAATATGCGGTTAAAACTGCTACGATATAACTGGCTAATGCGCTCCTTCATCACTCCAGCAAAACTGCACCGATTCATCAACAATGTCCCTTCTGTTGAACGTAATGAACTGAAGGGAACGTTGTTTCACTGCATATCCAACCCAATCGTCAAGGTCAAGCTTCCCCTCGAGCCAAAGTCATTCATACATTGCAGCTACAGGACAGCCAAGCAACATCCTCTTGAAACATAAGGAATATTTATTTCTTAGAGTTTTTTTCGATTGCTTACACACCAAGAACATATGCCTAAACCAATGTGACAAAACTTTAACTCACTGTAATTAAACCTTAAACACAGTGTGGCCATACCTTAGACACATGTGCTGCTTTCAACTGTGTTTGCAATTCTGCAACATACTTCCTCCTTAACACTAGACACTATTTCATACAGAAGACACCTTGCTAAAAATTGAAATCATGTGGTAACATTGGGAAAACAAATATGTTCAAAATATAAAACACATCAGGTAATTAGAAAACCTGAGACACACATGAAAGCACTTACTTAGAAAAGTGAACACCAGTCAGTCAGGGCCTAAGCACTACAAACAGGCCCCAGGTCAGCCATCTTGAGTACTTTGCATGGAGGCGGTGAGAGAAAGAGGCACAGGAAGACATCGTATGCAATGTGGATGAGATTTTGTGGCCGCGCATAGTTTGATTTTGTTGTATTGTTTTATTTTTGCTTTACATACTATGTACGCATGTTTATTTATGTTTGTCAACTCAGAAACCATGGTTTCAAAACAGTAAATACATAGGCCTAATGAGAGGTGCTCTGCCCAAAATAACACATTTTGTTCGCAAAAGGCTCTTATCATGACAAAACATTTCAAACATGCAGCAAAAGCACATTTTGTCACTGCCCAATACAACTAATCCAGCCAGTCACTCACTTCATACTCAACACCAAAATGCAACATACCCTTTTCAATCTGAGCAGGTTCAACCTTACTTTTCTCCTGTGTGTATTGCAGTCATATTTTTTTGACGATTTACATAGTTACATATTGTAAAGCAAGTAGCAAAAGCCAACAACAACTCAACTTATGCCCAAATGAGATTCCTTCAGTCAGCTCTACTGTACTGTAACACAGCTGACAACACAATACAAAGTACAGCTTTCAGTTTGAACAAGGTTCTCCTGTGTGCTACACATTCAAATGTGAATTTACGGTAAAGAATTGCATCCAAACTCAGAAAGAGTTTGAAGTGAAATTTTACTGTATTGATGGCAAAAACTGAAATACTGTAATTCACATACAGTATTACACAGAAAAACTCAAAGGAGTTGAAAAAAAAATACAGAATACAATTTATAGGCCCCTTTTTTTGTAGGTGCATCCTGATTGATTGGTGACTGGTGATTTGTGGAAAGGGGAGTGATGCAGATGCACAAGTGATTTCATAGTAATGCAGGTGCAAAAGAGTGTGAAAAATGTGTGAATCCAATGAAAAGGTATGAACACATTTGCAAAAGAAAACTTCTGCTGTAGTTTGGAGGTGAAGATGACGACAAAGTGGATCCCAGTTCCATTATGATTTCCAAGTGATTGAAAAAAACTGTACTGTAAAGTACAATATACTGTATACGGTATACAGTTTTGAGTTGACACCTTTCTTATTTATTTTTATTTTTTGGCTATTTTGAAAGCAGTTGTTACTGTGAAAAAGATGCTTAATTTCTATTTTGAGCTTTGCAGAACTCTTTGAAGAAATAAATGAAAAGCAGTAAAAAATGCAGTGTTTTGTGTTAAGTATATTATTGTGTTACTTGCTGCTGTGAAAGTGTGTTTATATGATGGAAATGCGTATCCTTTTGTCATTAGAGTTACATTTTGACAAAGGATTTTTAAGTTTTGATGATTGTGTTTCAGTTTGCCATAAATGTGAGTGGTTTATTTCCAGGTGTTGTGTCTTATTTTTTGTTGTGTTTAGAGTTTTGGCACAGTGAGCAAAGCATTTGCAAAATGAGTTCAAGCAATCGAAAAAAACTGTAAATACAACCTTAACAGCCAGGCAATAACTACAAATCAAAATGGAGACAAAGAGATTCAAATCAGGGGTTTCAGGCAGCTGCTCCCCTTAAACCCAGACCACAGGCCATCAACTGAGGTAAGTCAGTTCTTGCCTAAACCAAACATTTACGTGTGGCCTACTTACAGTGCTCAAGCTCTGATTTGTCAGTGAAGTGTCAGTGAAGTGTTTGAGTGTTTTCACATTATGGCTGTGTGGAAAGTCAAATGGCAAAATGGCGTAGTGATGTAGAGACCAGTGTTGACAGTTTGGCTAGGCGTGTGTTATAAAATTACAAAATGACAAAAGTGTAAAGCAGAGGATATGCATTCAGTTTGACACCCTTGGTAAATGCATCGGCTACAAGTGTTTCAGAGATGGTGCTTCAAGAATCACGGCTAGTGTTTAAACATTCAGAAAAAAACTGTAATACTTAGATACCTCAGAAGTACACTTGTGTGAAAAGATGTGCACTCACTTGATGTGCACTACTTCCTGTTTATTCAGATGTAAAATATACACTCAGTGGCCACTTTATTAGGTCCATGTGTATAATCTAATGCAGCTCAATGCAACAGCTCTGCCATAAATTTGACCTTTTAAGAAAGTTTAGCATGTCCAGCCTTTGTTGACATTGTGGAGAATGTGTGAATTTAATTATGCGTTTATTATTGAGGTTGTAGTTTACAGAGGTCTTGTACTGGACTATGTTATATTTCGAGGTGTTTCTAATTTTTTTGCCCTCCTTATTTATATACAATGAGGGGGACAGAATAGTGGAAACACCTCTCAATAAAATGCAGTCCAGTACAACAGCACCACTAACTATAAGCTCAATGCCAAACATAGAAGTGAATGAACACCTCTATTACTGTGACAAAAAGAAAACCTGAGCATTATAAGCAACATAAAAGTAAAGTTTATGGCACAACAGTTGTATTAGATTGTATTAGATTGTACAGGTGGATATAATAAAGTGGCCACTGAGTGTTAATGTGCAATTTGAAATGCACATAACTGCTGTATATTGTCTATAGATTATTCAACAACACTAAAGTATACATACCTTGGCATATTATTGTGCTTGCATACTATCCTACAGTATTCTATTTATTAGTCCTTGGTAATTCTTTGCTTCTTTCTTGTTGCCTTTATTTTTTTGTTCTTGGGTGATATATGTAAGCTGCTGCACAGGTGGCCAATATAGCTGATTCTGATAGCCTACTGATGAGTGTTCTTTTAGTCACTTTGTTTATCCGTGTTTCTCGTCAGGGTAAAATATCGCCAAGCACACTCAAGACCAGCAGGGAGCAGCAAAGACTTGGCTAGTGGTTTTAACTGAAGCCGTAGCGCAGCAGAGGCAACTTCTAAGTCTCAGTACTGATGATGAAACATGGAAGAGGATCTCTGTAGAAGGCAGCAAGACAGCTCTTCAGGAGGGAGACTGAAGTAGTTTGGACTGAAAGGAGTGTAACTGCTGTGCAGGCCGCCTCAGCTGCTTTTTCAGTCATGACGAGCACATCAAATTCAGTTTAAATGGCTATCAAAAGGAAACAACAAATTCATCTGCAATTTTACATTCATGACTAACCTCAAGCAGATTTAGTAGTTGTCGTATTAAGCTACATGTGCACGCAAAAATTCTGCATCAAAGTCACAGCAGAAACATGAAATTTAGCATAAAGCGTGGCCATGTTCTCTCTTCGGGATTTCTATGCATCTCCAAATAAATAAATAAATAAATAAACAAATAAATAAATAAAAATAAAAATAAAAACAGCAATTGTATTATACGTAGGCCTATCTTTAAAAAACTGCTATGCAGATATCACAGTAAAAGTGTAAATAGGTTATTTTATGTTTATTAGAGTGGTTGATTAATTTTTTCTTTAAATTTTTTTTTACACGCAGACAAAGTGCAAAAGAATGACTCTTCTCCACAATTCCCATTACAGTAATTTCGTACTGAACGGTTTGAGAGACATACTACTTGTTCTGGCAATACTTAATGACCTAAAATATATAATGACTATATCACCTTTATGATGTAGTAAACTAATTTTTCTGTAGATAGGGAACACACTTTGGCAAGCCTGGTTTGCCAAATATTGCCTCCATGATTAATTAAATCTGCATACAATTGCCGCACAAGAGGCTTGCTGTAGGAGCGCATTAACTTCAAATGTGTCATGCCAACATCATTTGCTGAACTGGAATGAATGAATGCGCGGTCCAGCAGCCAGCGTCTCCAATAGGTATCTGTGCGTAAAAGGCGCGTCAACGGGGTTCTCCACCCGCCGTTCGTGCGCTCACATTCCCTCCTTTAACACGGTCGTGTGACTTCCAGATCCTCAGCATCCCGCTAAGTGCACATCGACCTCCACGGATCACACGGCACATCTGCATCTGTGCTGCCTGCAGTCACACAGCCTGATCACGATATATTGATCGGAGGCTTTAAACACAGGCGCGCAGAGTCTCGGAGCCAGACTCGACTCGACTTTCTGGAGAGAACAAGCGGACCACCTGAAACATTCCCAGATTTCCTCTGACGAGAGAACCGCGTCTGTGACTGACGGCTGAGCGCACCGGATCAGCACCAAGCTCAGAGCATGAAGAAGACTGCAAACACAGGTACAGTGCCCCGTGTTTTAAATGCATCCACTTTGAAATTAATGACAATTTAACCCACTTCGTTGCTTAGCCATTTAGTCAGCAGCTTTGAGCTTTAACTTCAACTATTTAGTCAATTTTCATGTTTCCAACAATAACCTAAAGTGATCCTCAAAACTGGAAAACATTTCATAATACAGTGAGCACTGATACTTGCACCTACTTTTGGTGCAAGCAGCTGCATAGGCATACGCTGTTTGTTCCTTATGAGTATGATGAATAAAATAATGTGCCTTCAAAATTATAATAGGTCTAATACAACCTCTATTTGTGAATATATTATATATAACGTCCATGAAATCACTGTATGCTTTACACAGCTCATTTGAAAGTTCCTTACATTTCTGTTGTAAAGCACCAATTAATGTTTCTTAGTGTTTATTTTTGTTCACGTGGCCTCTTTAACCCTTTCCCACTTGTCAAACTTTTTTCACTTAGTCTTTGTGGCCTCTCCTCCTTTTGGCCAGTGTGTATTGGTGGTTGAGTGTACAGCACCCAAGGAAACACCTCAGGGTTCCCCAGCTATTAAAGTCTTATGTGCATCATCCTCTGTCCTTCCCAGCCTGACCTTCTGTATGAATGCACTGGCCCCTCCAGGCTGCGCTCTGATTGTGTACTCATAGTGCTGCTTTTCTCTGTGTGCGTGTGTGTGCTTTGCTTGTGCATTGTGTGTGTCTGCGTCCGTGTGCTTCAGTTTGTGTGTCTGCATGTGCTTGTGTATGTGTGTGTGAGTGTGTATTATACAACCTACCTCTGGCTTTGCTCAGGCCCCATCTGTGCCCCCCTTCTCTCAACATTTGGGAGCACAGGACGGACTCAGGGGATGAGAACAAAGTGCTGTATTTCAGACAGACACAGAAATGTGGCACAAGCCAATGTAGCATTAGGCCTTGGTCAAAATTAGAACCCAGCATTGATACAGATTGAAGAGGGCTCTGTATTGCTCATTCTTTGCCATGGTTTGCACTCTGGTCCTGCTCGTGGTACTAAGTTATACATCATCAACAACACAGAATGCACATCTTTCACTTCTTTCACAGGTTTTGTGAGGCTCTATTTTGTCATCAAATTCAGTATTAACAAAGTACTAACCATGTACACAATAACTGTTGTAAACAAGATGGTGATCTGGAGCCCTAAGAAACCAGAGTCTGACCTTTAACGGAACAGAAAATGTGGGACACGTCGAGTTTAAAGGTTAAGGACCGGCCTGTTTAAGAAGTCTTATCAGCGCCTGTCACTCTCTACCCCTGGTGATCATCACAGCTACACCTGCACCAGCACTGATATCCAGAACCCGACTCTTTACACATGCCCTGCAATGCCCTGCTGGACAAACTGTTTAATGAGAGCACTGTTGTCAAGTAATCTCAAGTGCTTTCTACTGCAATCTGCCAAAATATACACCTCTGCAGTATATCTGTGATGAGCTACTAATGGCCAGCTGATAGGCCTATATCAGTAAAGCTCTGGTGATAATATCAGCTTCTTGTTTTGATGCCATTACTTTTTTTTAATATTTGTCCCTCAAAGCAGAAATTTCAAATTTAAACATCTGCTCCTGTAGGTTTGGGTTACACTGTCAGGATGACTCAAAAAACATTTAATGACTTAAATGTTAATTCTGTTTCTTACACACACCGCTCCAGGCAGCTTAAAACTGGTAGAGGGTCCCGTGGTTTATATGTTCACTGCTTTGACCTCAAGGTGACAGAAGTTCTGTCAGGTCAAAGCATTTCATGGCTGAACTGAGGAGGAACCCAATTAGAGTTTGGGCACTTTTATCTTTTGATGAATGTGTCTCCTGAATTTATTCTCATTAAAGGTATTTCACAATATCAGGTCCTTGACGCCACAACAACTCATTTTGCCTTTTTTGGCCTCGTTTGAGGTTGTTGTTTTTTTTAATGTGTGTGTGTGTGTGTGTGTGTGTGTGCGCGTGCAGATTTGTGTATGTGTTGTTGAATTGAAAGGAGGAAGAAATGGCTTCTCTGTCTATAGAGTTTTCCATTAGATCATTTTTATTAAGAACAAAATTTTGGTACCAAAAGTATGAAGTCTTTTTCCTAATGATGTTGCAAAGTTAATCAGACAGTGTGTGTGAGATTTTTCTTTCTTAATTTGTTGACATATCATCTTCTATACAGTTGTCACCTTGTACTGAGCGGTGCAAAAGCTCTATTGTTTGTACTGATTTTTTTGCATTCAGCACATGGCAGTGCTGAAGCCTGCAGCAGATGTGTAATACTGAGCATCAGCACAGACCTGGATGAATGAATTGTTAAGAAGTTGTGGCATGAAAGCCCCTTTCCTGGTCAAATTCAGTCGCTACCAACTTGAACCCTGTTGAAACGTAAGTGTTTCATGTCCTGCAAAACTGTCTTTTTGTTCGATTAGAATACACTGTAAATGAAGCGTAACATTTGAATAAAAATGTCCAAAAACCACCTGTGAGAACACATCAAAGCACCTATTAAGAACTGTCCCAACATTTTTTTACATCCCTCTTTTGAAGGGTGCATTAGATCAGTATTTCTCCACTCATTCATGCTCAATTGTCTCAGGCACTTTTTACTCTCCATGCGAGCTTTGTGTTGTTCCCTAAATCTCCAATAAACACACGCATGCTCCTATTTAGAAATGGCCGGTGAGACCTGGAGCCTGTTTCTACTGGCTCACGTTGGACCTAATGAACTGGCTGCACCAATGGTACTCTGAAGTTTCACATAATATGACCCTGAGTGAACAGGGAGACCCAGTGGAGTAAATGCACTGTTTTTTCCTCCCCCTTTTTTCTTTCTATCTTCCTACGCATGAGAGATCCTAGTCAGCTGTGCTATATTCTTCTGGTTGGGTCATTTTTGAAAATAGGCTTGTCCTCAGATTGAATAGCCTCTTTTGTGGTAAGCAGTTGCTCGGGGGTGTTTATGTGGACTTTACATCTCTGATAGCAGATTTGATAAAAACTCCTGGGGGCATCTGTGATGTTGACGTCACATAGATGGGATGGAAGGCATTCACAGATGTGTTGCCAGCTAAAATGGCTTGTATAAATTTTATCCCAAATGTGTGATTAATGTGTGATTTCATCAATAACGATGCTGTCTGGATTAATAACTGTCCTTAAGATGGACAATACAAGTACAACAACAGAATTAATACTACTTCCATGTGAATGTCTCTTCGGTGAAGTGTTTGTTCAACATCTAAGTTTGAGTTGGCATTATAAGCGCATGCTACGAGGCTGGATGTCTTTGGGAGGCATTCTCAACTCTGCCAGGATTAGAAGGAAATGACTAAGTATTGCAATGCTCCACTGACTAAACATCTCAGTGCTGTGCAGCAGACTAGAGGCGGTGACTGCCCAGCTCTAACCTGCTGTGTCAGATGGAACGGCGGAAAGTTTATTTGATATAGCAACGTTCACAGAGCAAATGTCACAAAGTGCTTCACAAGAGGAGAATATTACAAAAAGGGAGCATAAAAAAGCTTCAATGGCAGGACGACCTTGTGTTTTTAGTCATGACAACCACGAGGCCCCGATTCGAAGACCTGAGTGACCTGTTAGTGATGCGTCGATGGAGCAGATCACACAGGACCCATTCAGACTCCAGCCCTGGGGATTTACTTTCCAGTGAGTTTAGGCCACTTTCACACTGCAAGTCTTGTCTGGGTCCAAATGACTGTATGCTCAATATTTCCAATCGCGTTCATAGATCAAGTCGCTGTAATGAGCGGATAATCAGAGTGGTGCAGTGTTGTCCAAGGGCTGAATACCTAAATCATCTCTGTATTATTTTTCCATATTTGTTGCGCGTAAGCCAGATAGGTGTAATATTCATAAAGCTAATCTGACAGTCATAAGGACCTGAAAAAAAGACATGGGTGGAAATTACAAACATATTAAATTCAAGTATGTAACGTTATCCACCATGGATAGGTGCTCACTCATTTTTGTCAGGGAAAAAAAGATGGGGAAAGTGCAGAAAAACAAGTAAACTCCCACTCTGCAAGATGACTCTTCCCAAGGCGATGTTGTTGAGTAATCACTTGCTTGCTTATAGTGTGGGTTAGGTGTAACACTTTGATAGTGTAAGAATACTGATCTTGGACCACTAAATCTCCCATGACTGTAATCCCACCCTAAAACACACTGTTTAAATACAGTAATTGGTGACTTACATTGTGTTTCTGGTGTTTGTTTGTTGTGTAAGGGCATATTTCTATTTTTTCATTGGCAAACTGACCAAACACAATGCACATAGAGAGAAGCTGCAGCTAGAATGGATCCTATTTCTCCATGTATTTTTGTTTAACTTCGACTTTTTTTTTCTCCCTATTAAACTTCCCTTTAAACTGTGCTTAGAATATCACCCAGTAATATCAGTAGATTAACTTTTGGCTGGTTAGCATCAGAATAACAAAAAAATGACAATAAAACAACAAAACAGCATGACAAACTCAATGCAAAGCCCCAGTCCAAGATTTTTAAATATGTTTGTGTGTTTTAGGGAATTTTACTTTAGGACTGAGGTCAAACTGTTCACAGATCAGCATACTCAATCAAGTCTAAGATGTGCTGTGAAAGTAAGCCCAGATGATTTTGTCAGACCAGGTCTAGGTTGGGTCTGGTTGGTTAAATCACTGTGAAAATGCCTAAATACTATGAGGGCCACAGTGTCCTTCATCCTCCCACTTACCACACCAGCAAGTCCCATTGAGAGCCAGCAGATGAGGGGAGTCAATACAGCTCTTTATTTAATTCCAACAATGGCTCTTCAGTGACAGCTGAACTAGATTCCCTTCAGTGTGAGTCATATATTGGCCTGGCCTGCCACCACATTCGCTAATACTCCCTGTGATAATAAAGCTCTCTTTGGAGACTTAGCTATTCATTGGTGAGCATGTATTCACTACCTAAGAGTCAAGCTGCCAGGCTCTCCTGTTCATATAATCCTTATCACAGTAAACCACACTGCTTGAAAGCTCCTATGAGTATTAGACTTCTTTTTATCAGTCTTCTTATGTAAGTACCAAGCACAAAAGCTCACCTTCTTAGCCTGAGGGCCCCCATAGTAGATACCGGTTGTTTGACAAAAAGTTTCTCTCATCAAAAGGACTTAACTTTTTTCTCCCCGTTAGATAAACTTTCCCTCTGTGGTGGGCCTAATCTTTTCCCTCCCACTACAGGAAGTGACACATGATTTTATTAGCCCCAGTTTATCTTCTTTCACAGCTGAGATTCCTATCTGATTAAACCTAGCTGCAGGCTCTGAAATGTTGACGCATGTTTCAACAATGCATAGATGCACATACAACATCCCTCGCACTAGTGAATAGTCACATGAACACTCATCGTTCTTTGTGCGTGTGTGCGTGCACTCACACACAAATGCACATCAGCTCCTATTGTACCAGAGTTCAGCTATAAATAGAGACGCACGTTATAATGATGATGACGTTTTAGCTTAACAAAGCCCCCTGTGAATAACATAAGGATGGAAACAGGCAATGTCACTGCTGCTCATCATGATGAGCAGCCAGCCAGTCGTGAACAGCTTTACCCAGCGTTCATCGAAGAAACACCTGATGTTACAAGCAGATGCCATTAGCAAAGCATGAGATGATCATCATTGGATATTTACACAAAAACTTGTAATTATGTACTGGTTGCTAAACACACGGTTGTGTATTTAATGCAGCACAACAAATTGGGTGAAAATGTGTGTTCTGAGTTCTTGGTGGTGGAGTTTATTTTCATACATGGGCTTTATGTGCATGTATTTGTTTGAAGTATATCAAGAGTTCAGAGTGGAAGCTTACAGTTGTTGACCTTTCCCCAATGAAAAAGAAAATAATAATAAAATGATTGCACCCTTTCTATTAAAACCCTAATATAGGAACCATTTATGCCTTTTGTGTTTTCAACATATTTTTCTTTTTGTTTATGAAGACAAATGAGTTCTTTTGACCAACAAATAGAGCTCTACAAGGGCTTCACAATGATATAAAATACACCAAAATGTCACTTGTGCCCTATTTGCACCAAACCCTCAATACATGATGACAAAAGCAGAAATTAAGACAAGCAGTGCTCAACTTAGTAACCTGTGGAGCCGCACAAACCCCTCCAAAAAGGACTTT
Organism: Myripristis jacobus; assembly: GCA_900302555.1. Taxonomy (NCBI): domain Eukaryota; kingdom Metazoa; phylum Chordata; class Actinopteri; order Holocentriformes; family Holocentridae; genus Myripristis; species Myripristis jacobus. The sequence goes on from OMLB01021362.1 coordinate 22,179, forward strand.
TCATCCCAACTGAGCAAATCAGTGAATCAGAAAATTCATATTCTAATGTATATTGGATGAGCTCGCCGTCTATGCATTGCATTATGGCCCAGTGAAAGACTGCGTAGTATATATTTCACACTCAGTGGTCTTGCATTTATCTGGGACTTACTTGGTCGCCAAACTCCATATGAGCAGAGATCACCACAGAGCTCATGTGTCAGGAGCAGTGTGTGTGTGTGTGTGTGTGTGTGTGTGTGTGTGTGTGTGTGTGTGTGTAGACTGTCTGAGTCCCGGTTGTGGATTTAGACATCAGGAGCTTGGCATGCTGATTACAGAGGTCTGAAGCCACACAGAACCACAGGAACTCTCTCTCTCTCTCTCTCTCTCTCTCTCTCTCTCCTCTCTGTCTCTCTCTTTCCTCTCTCTCTCTCTCTCCCCCTCTCTCTGTCTGCCTGTCTCTCTCTCTTTCCAGCATCAGCCCTCCATCAGTTCAGGCTAATTTGCCAAGATTTAGGTGAATGCAGCGAACCTCGGGCTGATGTGGCTGCGTTCTGTGCCTTCGCAGCATCAGCCAAATCGCATAGCTTGCCTCCTCCCGTCCATTCTCTGCCTAAACTCATCTTTAAATGACTCGATCAGCAGCCAAATCGTATAATTTGTTACAGTGGAAAGCACAGTGACGTACATATATTACATCATGTGGCAAATACTAAGCGCTGTTGACAGGCTGTTATTGTTTGGGCTTAACAAGCTTCATATGGATTTTTGAAACTGGACTGTTTGTGTGTTTGTTGCACTGCTGCTCCAAACCCCAAAATTGATTATTTGGAAAAAAAAAAAAAAAGTTGCAGAATGGACAAAGGGTATTGGGAGATCCACAATGGCTTCTGCTGTAAATGCAATAAATAAATGTCCACATATTTATCAGTCGCTACAACAGAGCGCTTCAATCCTGCAAGGGATCTGGAACGTTGAGGATAGCCCATTTTACCGAGTCTCTGCCTGCTTCCTCTCACATCTAATGATTACCTTATGGTGAGGAGGAAATAGCCAGCAGTATTACCACAGCCATGCTGGGATGGACAGACAGACTGCACTACTAGCACTTTTATAGCCTTCAACAGTCCAAATGACCTGAAACTGGGATTTAAGATGTCAGAGGATTGGAAGCAAAGAGCCTGTTTGAGTTATAGCTAAAAGGGATGGGCTTTTCTGTGAGTGAGTGCACGGGTTTGTGAGTAAGAGGGTCATATATTGGTTATCATCTTGACTTTGTTCATTGTCTCAGAGGTTGGCTGTGTCGAGTAACGGCATTTCAGTGCCAGTTGCTTAGTCAGCACCAGTAATGACTTGGCCGTGAACTTCACACTTTGTTTTGACTACTGATTTTATGAGCTGTTAAACATCTTCAGCGGTTGACAAGCTGTGTTAATAAAGTTAATATAAAGGCCGGCGTTTCTCTGTGGATTTTTTTTTTTTTTAATGAGTCACATGGTTTATTTGAGCAATGCAGATCATTTTAGTTCAAGGTGCAAGTCCTGCCCTAGTACACATTTGTGTTCCTAATCCAAAATGGCTCCTGTTTAGATCCTAAGTCAACACTGTGACCAATTCATGTTTGTGTTTTGGAGAGGTGTTTTTCTTTCTTTTTTTCACAATTTCATTAGATGAATTTTCTTTGACTTGTGCAAAACAACTCCTGCTGATTAAACAAAGCGGAATTAAAAATGGATTTTTTTTTGTGACAGCCAATAATTTGTAATTTGCAAATAAATGATATGTTTGCAATTCTCAGACAGTCACTTATACCTCTTATTGAATCCAGACTGGCTTCATTCTCTCAGCTCAGCAGGTCACCAGCCCTGAATCTGCACCCTGAGACGGAAATACCACACTAGTGAATGGGAGGCAGATTGGGATACAGCTTTCATTTATACCTGAAGAGAGCTGTTATATGTGATACAAAGTGAAAAGAAAAACTCTTTGACACAGCACTCCCAGGAGAAGACAGTTAGATCCTGTGTAGATCCAGTCTGTCTCTTTCTGCTTAGTCATCATCAGTGGGAACCATTCAGCGGCCATGTGGCTGCCATCAACAGAGGCTGGGAATGCTGAAAGGATGATAGAGATACAATCAGCCGTCCTCATTCCCTGATTGCTGTAATGATGGGCAACTTAAAGCAAATTCATGCTTTTTGCAGTCTGTCCGGACATCAGCAGCAGTATAACCAAAACCAGGGTAAGATGCTCCCCAAACCCCAAGCGCCTGTGTTTTACATTGTATATACATTGTACATACATTGTATATTAACTTTTTAACACCTTTTTTACTAATAATTTATAATAAGAGAATCATATGGGGGTAATGATATATGGAGTAAGAAGGGTTAGGTTAGTAACAGAAGCACACAACTCCATTCGGAGACCAAAACTACCACAAAGTTTGAAAAGAAGCATCAGTAACACTTTACAATAACAGTACAACAATTAACATTAGTTAATGCCATAATAAACATTAAGTAACCGTTAACGAATGTGTCTAAGAATCATTTACTAATGCTGTTCATGCTAAGCTATTAATTTATATGTTATTTAAGGGTTATGCAGATATTATTAACATTAGTAAATGCCATAATAATCATTTACTAACAGTTAATTAACCATTACGGCATAACAGTAAACACTGAACAGTAAATTCAAGATAAAAATGTAACTAATTGCAAATCTAAGTACACTGTAAGCCAGCTACTTCAGCTGAGCTTGATATAATCCATTGACTGACCAAATGTAATGAAGGCAAGCATCAAGTATGGTGACTCGCCCATGATGCAATGCGTTTGTGACGTCAAGTCAAAAGGACAGATTTAAGATGAGAATACGTACAGTGGGTCATAATAATAGTACTACTAAAGGGTTTTGCTGAAAAATAGTAATGACTCACTCAGAAGTACTGTGTTTACACATGAAAATAAATCTCACAGGGTGACTTACAGGCAATGGCAGTTGTTTATATTTACAAAAACGCATCCCCTCTTGGTTTACATGAGGGCAGGGTCTGCCTCTAAATTTGGTTTCTGTTGATGAGTGATGTGAAGAGTTGTGTCATCCTGTACATGCCCCGGGTTGGATGTGGAGGCTGGAGCGGACAAGGCCTCTCTCTCTCTCTCTCCCTATCTCTCTCTCTCTCTCACTCTCCATCTCTCTCTGTGTATGGCTGTGATGGAGATGAGGCAGGGGGAAGATGAGTGCTGCGTAGCGCTCTGGTGAGGTCATCAGACTGTGGCTGGCGGCTGCACAAACACACACGTCACACATTTTTTTCTTTGTGTCACTCTCCTCCTCCTCTTGTGTGAGTGCAGAGCATTCTTTAACTTCTGCTGCATTGGAAGAAGTTGGGGTAGTCTGGAGTGTGTGTGTGTGTGTGTGTGTGTGGGCGTGTGTGTGTGTGTGTGTGACATATGGGTATGTTTGTGCATGTGATGGTGTATGCAGACGTGTGACAGAGAGAATAACGAGAGGCTGTGCTGTGTTTCTTTGATTTACTGGGTCTATGTGTCTGTGCAACTTAGTGTGTGTGAGTTTGCGTGGCTGTTTTTGTGTATGTGTGTGTGCATCACAGCCCACCCCCCCGGAGGCCTCATGCCCAGATGTGCAGAAACAGGGACAGGCGCCTTCAGATCCTCCTCCCCTCCTGCTCTCTCCCCTTCTCCTCCTCACCTTATCTCCTTTCTTCTTCCCCTCCATTTACCTCTTTCACTACTTCCCCTCTGTGCTCCTCCTCTCCTTTTATCTTTTATCTTCTTCCCACTGTTCTTTCTCCTTCAATGTGCATCGATGCCTCACAGGCATCCCTTTAGTGTTGGCTGGCATGCTGGTGAGTTTTTGCTTGACTGTTATATAGCTAAATTTAGCATGTTTGAGTCACGCGTTTGGCCATAGGTCGTGTTCTGAACTGACGGCTTACATTAATGTGTGCCCCAAGGCTCACCATCCGCTGGTAGTCAATGTGTGATACACACTATTTTTTTGTTTTGGGGGGAGGTGGGGGGTGGGGGGGCGCATGTGTGTGTGTTTGCCTCGCATGAGTGAATATGTGCACGTGTCCGTCTGTGCCTCATGCCCATCTGCTTTAGCAAACACAGGCTACATGTTCCTTATATTTGTACGTCACACAGAGAAAGAGAGAAAGTGTGTGTGTGTTTCTGTGTGTTTACGGGATGTACTGTCATGCGAGAGGAATCTGCTTGGATAACCCTTTCAGTCTGTTTGTGTGTTTGTGTGTGTGTGTGTGTCTGGTTTTAACTGTATGTTTGTGTGTTCATTACTATGTAATTCTCTGTGTGATGTGTGTACGTGTGATGTGTGTACGTACGTCTGTGTATGTATGTTTGTATGTGTGTGTGTGTGTGTGTGTGCAGTGGGAGGGTCTGGCTCTCTCCAGCCAGCAGGTTGGGATGATAGAGAGGGGAGGTGGTGAAAGGTATGAGTGAGGGAGGCCCACTGTCTGTTCCCTCTGCATCACCGCTGTCTGAGGTATATCCTTGTTGCATCACACACTTAAAGGCACACACCAAGTTTTTGGGGATTGATTTGCTGGTCATGTTACCTCTTTAAAGGCAGAATGAGTGGGATTTTCCTAAAACAACAACAACAACAACATACAGACTCATAGAAAAACAACCCCACTCAATCATCACTTGTGACCCACTAGAAGTGTGCGTTGGTGTGTGTATCTGCAGAGACCCTGCCCTCTGCCTGGATTTTCTTGTTTTGCTGAGATCGGGATTCTCGTCAGCCTTTGGGCAGTGGGTGTGTAGCTCCCAGCCAATAGCAGCGCACAATGCCAGATTGACAGCACAGCATCCAGTAGAAAGTCACGAAAATCACACACGGACTGTGGAAAATAGCGAAACACCAAGCAGACAAGACTTAGTGAAGTTGTCTTTGTGCAATAGAAGCAATAGAAGCTACCAAACCCAGAGGTCATTCAAGACATCTGGGCTAGGTAGCTTTTGCGTGAAATATTGCTTCAATGATGAAAACCCTGATATCAAAATCATGTCTGTTCCTGGTAGACTGTTCACTCTGATGCTCCACTTAACCATGCAATATTTTAAGTAACAATATGCAACTACCATTATGTCAGTCGTGAGGCAATGAGATGTTGTAGCAGCCCTAAAGCTGAATGATAGGTATTCTTAAACAGTTTGTGGCAAAATGCGGCCGTTTTGGTGTGGATTGCAAAGGATATAAAAATAATAGTTCTACCACAAATTTATTTCCCAGTGTCAGTAGGAAGTGAACGTGGTGGTTGAATGGAGATGAAAAATTACTGAACAATGGATAGTATGTAGTTGCTCATGTAGTTCCAAAAATAAACCCTCCAACTTCAGTTATTAGGGGTTAATGATATTTTACTTTTCAAATCAATCAAGAATCTATAAACTGTATAATGAAGTATATATAAGTATATAAGTATAGTGTATAATTAAGAATAAGTATATTTAAAAAAATGTCCTTTTCACTTAACAAGAGAGCTTGACCAATGATGCCATTTCTCAACATAATGTATTTCTTTATGCTGTATGAACATAACAATTTAGTCTGTGGGAAATAACAGTGCATGTTGACGCTAAGGGTCTTACATAACGCTATCTCCACACTTAGAGACACAAACACATGTGTACAAACATACATATATGGACATAAATACATACACATCCAATGACTCTCATTGCAAAAGTCTCTTTTGTTGCATCAGTTAATTTAAAATGGGAGTGAGGGCACATCCATGTAAGACCGGTCATGGGGGGAACATGGGGAACCAGCAGTGTCTAAAGTTATGTAAAGGTATTCATAGCAAACATGATCTGGAAAATGTCAGTGGGTGTGTGTTGGCCTGAAAAATGTGTGTGAGTTTGCGTGTAGGCATGTATGTGTGTGAGTGTGGATG
>OMLB01021364.1:0-12079 GCA_900302555.1 Myripristis jacobus
TGGGGGATTTATTTTGAAAGATAATTTTCTTGTTTTATTTATTAAAATATTTTTGGAGTAATTTTGTGGTAACTGCATGGTAACTTTCCTGTAATATATTTTGAACAATTGTCAGTTCTGGTCATTTCTTTTTCCTAATTTCTTGCTAATTTCCTAGTAAATCTGTATTAATTTCCTTTTTTATAGCCCACCTGTATGTGTCCTAAATATGATTTCTAGAGTACTACTAACACATGCATCACATACATCATAACACACACACACACACACACACACACACACACATACACACCATTAATTCAGTATTATATGAAAGACTATATTAAAAAGACCTGCTCATTCATCACTGAGTTCAGCATCACGCCTCTCTTCTATGTCTTGATAAAAACATTGAGCTGACAAATGAGTGCTTGACTGTTGTTTATGCATGGGTTATGCATGTTTTATTTCAGATATGGTATTATCAATCTATGTGATGCAATCACTATTTTTTTTATTTTTTATCTTGTAATCATGTAACGCTGCTGTGCTGTGAAGGGGCTGTTGCATTGTGACTATTTGCCAGTGACTATTTTTTGTCTTTCATGGGAAGTTGAAAAAAAATGTTTTGGGGGTGATTTGTAGTGGCCTACAAATATCAAGGTCCCATGTTGATTAAATTGGTGCTGAATAAAGACGTAAAAGGGAAAAGATATTGCCACAAAAATCACTGCATTCTCCTCTGTGCGGAGAAAAAATAAATAAATAGGCAGCAGACGTCTGTCGGCCGGTTGGAAACACTGACATCATTAATTGTGTTCCCATACTATTCAATGTAATGCTTAATGTAGCATCTCCTCACTGCTCCTTATTAGCATGCACTATTCCTGGCCTGTGCCGGATCAGTTTGCTTCAGGTCTCTCAGACACAACCAATTATCAGTTCACTGTCACAGCCGACGATCTATGAGGCTGGGCAAAGGAGGAAGTTTGTTGGAAGCATGGAAATTAGAGTCATTTGTTACTTTTCCAATTGTCTCACTCTCAATGATTTACCTTTGGAAAGACTCACACTGGTTTTGTATGTGGGACGGGGTCGTTTTCAACAATGTTAAAGCTTGGTACAATGTTTTGGATTCTTGTCTTTGTGTTGTATCAGTTTTTCTGACTCAACTGGATACAAACTAAATACTAAATACTAGGAATGCACCTGAACCTGAAGCCATATTCAGCAAGTAACGAATTACGGCTTTCTGATTCATAAATTACTCTTCTGAACATTTTTTCTATAAGTTCAACTTAAGTTAATATAAATTGTTTTGGGAACAGTTGGATAAACCTGGTCATTCAGTGGTGGTCTGTCACTTTGACTTGGTAACTTGCCACGACTCTTACAATTCTTGCACTGATGATGAAAGCCTCTTGGCTTTCATCACATATATAATACATATATTTTAATGCGACTCGAAACACCTTCCTAATTATTTTGCCCCAAAACAAATACAAATACAAATACAAATACAAATACAAATAGTGGTACCAAAGAGTGTGGTCCTGATCCAGGGCAAGCACAAGTGAGACATTTCACTCCTCTGAGGCAGCATGTTCTGAAATGTCAAGGTGTGGTGAAAGTCATGTACAAATGTTCCTCACAGAGCAGTGCTTTATCAATAAAACAAAGGACAAGTTGTACTGTTACGTGCTGTGGAGGAGCAAGTCCAGCAGAGCCGGACTCTCCGTGTTTCTTTTTGCAACAGGCACATCCACATACCAAGGATCATATGCAGAAGAAAGGGACACTGTGTGGTTGAGTTGTGAGTGGGCCCAAACTGGTGCAAAGTATGGAATCATTTATGCAGTTATGATTGTTTTGAATGGGTTTTCTACCCCTCTGTTTATGCTGTTTTTTAACAGGTTAGTGCCCCAATTAGGTGTCAGAATTATGACTAATTTGTCTATTGCCAGCAACTTCACAATATGATACATAACACAATACAGAGGCCATAATATCTTGATACACACTGATACTGAACACTGACTATGTCCCACACAAAATTTAGTACAATAGCTATTTCTTAGAAACTTTGTATCGGTTGAACAGAATGAGAACAATTAAGGCCCACAGAAATCTTAAAAACAAAGTAAAATAAAATATTATCTTTTTTAACACACAGATTATAAAAGCAAATTATTATTATTATTTTTAACTTAAAAAGTGTTTCTGATTTCTCTTATGCCTTGGTGCAACAATAATGCATATTCTCTGGACTTTAAGTGCACATCCTGCATACTGCATATGTTTGCCTTGAGTTTTGTCAAGGCACCTGACAAAATTGTTTGACATGATATATCACTGTATCGATTTTTTGGCAAAACCCTACTAGCTCATATTTGATATGGGATTTTATATTTTAAACTTGCATGTAGCAAACAGTAGCATTGTTTTGTGAATGTCAGCCATAGCGTCCATTAGGAAAGGCAAGCTATCGCAGCTGCCATACCGGGGAATCATTTATACACTCAACATGCACGCTTTCAGGCTTATCTGTTTTTTGGAAGAAATTTTCCCAGCTGCTTTAGTTAAGAGCCCAGCAGCCTGAACTAATAGTGTTTGTGAATGTAGTTGTTTTTTACAGTGACAAATGATTTCAGACATTTTATTGAAGACTGAAATCCGCCTGTGTAGTCAGGCCTTTGTACTGTGAAACTTTAATTAACAGCTGGGGCTTTTATTTGCTTCAGTCACTGCCGGCCTGTATTTGGGACAGGGATTTATAAGAGACCTGCCTTTGACTCCTTTTATACAAAACTTTGCTCAGCAAAGATGAGAAATACTATCAAATTGTTTATTTGAATAAGACAGTAATTGAGACCGGCCTTTATTTGTTATCATATGCAGTAAAAGGGACTAAAAGGGAATTATTTTCATATTTTCAAAGTTCATACATATCTGGGTATTTCTGGGATGCCATGTCACACTGCCATATCTTGGCTTTTGCTGAAACAATGCCACTGATGTTAGCTAACAATTGTAGGCTTTCTGGAGCTGCTGGACAGACTCCTGATGTTTTGAGACCACTAGCAAGGACAACTAATGTGCACATTGGACAAAAATCAGGTGTTGGCATTATGTATCATGCATTTTGTTAAATAGTTGAATCACTGTCCTGTCAAACAGTTCAAACAGCAGAGTTACAGTGTTTTATAGTGGAATTTATTCCATTCCTGTCCCACTGACTTCAAAATTAGTGGCACCAACATCTGGCACTAGTGCAAATTTGGGATGCTGTCACTATGACATATTGGCCCTTACTTCTTTATGTGCTCCTTGCCACATTCCAGGATGTAGCTCTGTGATTTTCTAGCTGTGAGCAACAATTCTCTTAGTTACAGCAACACTGTGCTAATGCAGCCATTTAGGTGTAGGTGTACCATTTAAAGATTTTTTAAAATGCTTTTTAGAATTGAATTCAGGACTAATTTAACTGACAAAGCAGAGGCCATTATCAGTTTATCTACACAATGTCCAGTTTTATTTATTACAGCAGATGTCATCAGAACAAAACATTTGTCCTATTGTATTAACCCTGTTCTGTGTCAAGTGTGTCAAGTGCAGTAATATCCACCACAAGAAGTCAACACCAGCGCTGCTTTCCCTTCATGAATCTACACAGTTCATAGCATTAGTTATTTCAGAAGACTTACTTGCCAACTCTTCCTCAACTGAATGTCACCAAATGTAAACAGCCTGTAAATAGCACTATGTAATAATATATATGCCTTTGAATGAAACTTAATTAAAAGGAAGTTGTCATTACATGGTGGGAAAAGCTCATCTCTGGATTGAAGATATTTCTTTCTTTCTTTCTTTCTTTTTTACAGATAATTTAAAACATTTTAGTCTGTAAATTACCCTGTGATTTAAGTCTGAAAATTATCATGTAATTTGTTCTTTGTTATCTTTTTGAGGGGGGTGTTCTTTTTTGCCAGCTTCTAATTAGCAGTGAAGAGTCAGAAAAAGGAGGACAGCTCCTGTCGGAGGTTGACTATCCATGAAGTCATGCTGAGGTAAACATGCTGGAAAACAAACCAAAGTGAAATATCACCTTAATTGACTTGACAGTGACTTAAAGAGGGTGTAAAACTCAATATGGGTCTGCATCCAGATACATCATCAGGCCCTGACTCCCTGGACACCTGGTCATCAATATACCATGTCAGAGTGTCTAGAGGTTAATGTCAGCATCCAGTATATCTTGTTCCATCACAGAGGTGTGGTGTATGTGGTAACATGCCAACTTTAGGTGACGTTTGCTGAATGTTCTGTCCTTATAAGGTGGATTCATGTACAGAGTGTTGATCATGTTTGACAGCACTCACACAGACATTTGTAATACCTACAAATACCATTCTGATGCACATTTAACTGTGCCTCAGTCCTGACACATCCATTCCCATCCTCCCCTAATCCTATGTTAATGCTTATAGGCATTCTCTACCAATAAGGAATTAACACAGACGTAATTTCGAACTGTTGTAAACTTTTCAACCAAGCATGGAATGTTAGAACCAGCAGGACCTTAAGTGGGATTCATGTCAACAACAAGCGTGGGTGTGTATTACTCTACAGGGAAAGATGGAGATGATGGAGGCATTGAAGAAACAAAACTATTACATTCAATTTGAACATCTATTGCATGTCAGGAAAAGATGGGCGGGAATACAAGAAAAAATTAACTCTATCTCAGAATTGCTGAAGATCTGGCATAGTCTTGGTTCATTAGGACCCAGCACCAAATTATCAATTGGTTTAAAAAAAAAAAATCAGGAGTACAAAGACTCCAAAAATGGACCCAGTGCAGAGTGGCAAACCAGCAGATTGGGGCTGATCTCAGTCCACGTCCACCATCGATGACACAATGGTTCCACTCCAAATGTGTGCAAATGTTGGCCACTTCACTAGTTAGCACTGAGGGTCTAAAGGCCGGATTATGGTTCTGTGGACACTCGACGCAATGTGCACGCAGTTGCCACACAGATGGTGTGTGCCCTGTATGCCTCTGCATTAAACACTAAGCAATTCTCCGCCAAAACGCTATGGGGCACGTTTTTTTTTTCTGCAGACCTACTTACCCTGTGGTGTATGGTCGCTGCTCCTCCTGTTGTTGTGCCGGCAGCGCCATTTTTAAAAGGAGCAGCAGTAGATCCAGATCCGGCATGATCCAAACTTTCCAAACAATTTGAAATCAAACGATGAGTCGAGATGCAATCACAACAGCAGAAAAACGACACTGCCAGCACAACAACAGGACGTGACACCGGAGGGGCGAAATGCCGGAAGTGATGTAGTTCGGCGGACCAATCATAGCTCTTGTTGTCAGTGGGAGGCCTGCGTTGGGGGCTATGAGGGGTCTGCGTAGTTACAATTTTTCGGAGGTGCACGGCAAGGCTCTGCGGTGGTCGCACAACCCACGTACGCTTCGCATACGCAGAACCATAATCCAGCCTTAACAGTCCCAAACAAAAACTGTTGGTCAAAAAGAGGTCAGCTATTTGAATAACTTGGTGTGTCTATCTCATTCTGATAAACACCCACAGACACATTTATTGCTGTTTCGGTTTTTCTTTCATTACTGTACATAGTTTTGATATCATAATCATAATTAGCTAGCAAGCAAGTGCTAATTAAGTAGCGGTAATTGAAAGCAACCAGAAAAAGTTGCAAGCATAACTTATAGAAAACCAGCTTTAAATGGCTTGAATCAACCTGATCATTTTGCACTGGCAAGGCAGAACTATTGTTCATGAAACAAAATCATATCAGTAAGGACATAAACAAACGTAAGTATTACCAGAAGAAATGACATGTGTGACAATTGCCTTTTTCTGCCTGGTGTAAATGAAATCCAGCTACATTTGCTTGGATCTAGATACAGTCCAGATAAGAGACTCATTTTGATACCGAGTGGCAAGGGTGGCTAACAGCCTCATTTCATCTAGACCTGCTCTCAAACAGCTGCCCTGTGATCTCTATTCCAATACAGCAGACACTTAGCTTTAGCAAGAGGTGGCCTCTTCGTTCACAGTCTTGGTGCCAGTGGGAGGTGGGGTTTGAGTTAACAGCTTTAGTTAATGTGATTTATCTGAGCCTCTATCTTATCCAGCCTCTCCTCAAACAGAATTATTTTCAGAGGAGCTGACGAACATACGATGGACAGCTCCCTCCATCAGTTTTTCATCCCCAGCCTGGCTAACAACATATACCATAATGAGGAGTCGCCAAGCCCAATACATCTTAATAATGTTTGTGTCATGGTGTGGTGGCACCATGCAGCCACTCTGCGAGAGCAAGGGACATAAGTACTTATACTCCTCAACAAAGCGAGCAAAGGCAGGGAGAAAACGTAGCAGAGACAAGGAAAGAGAAAAAGGAGACAATGTTTTTTTTCCATCTGAATGTCTTTTGCTTCTCATATGTTGGTACCAATGGGTTTCTTGGCAGAAGTAAAATCATAGTTTCTGAACCATGGTTTGATCATGTTTTAACCACAATTTTGCAATAGTATTACTATCAACCAATCATGAAATACCTTAAGAAACCATGATAGCACTATGGTTAGGACAGTTACCATAAAGTACCATAGTAAAACCATGGTACTGCCATGAGTGTCATAATCATAGTTAGGGTTAGGGTTAGGGTTAGGACCATGGACCATAGGACCATGGTAAAACTGTGGTTACTACACAAAAACATAGGAGAGCATAGGAAAAATGGAAGGAAAATTCTAGGATACATTAATTTGAAGCAAAAACAAGAATGAATTTATACACACACACACATACACAAAACAACTGAATGAAATTCAAATTACCAAAACATGCAAAAAATAAATAATATAAATTCTCATTACAGATTTTCCCGATTGTGTTTTTCTAGCTGTGGTCAGGGAGGAATTTCCATATCAGTGGATTACAATGGCTAATATCTGAAAAGCTATTTAATAAAAGGCCGATATCAGCCTTATCCAGATCTAATCCTAGTATGGCCCACGTCAAATTAGAAAGGTCCTGGCACATAATTAAGAAAGTTCTGTAATATACTGCTACAAACAGCGTAAGACTCCATTACTACTGATGTATATATTTGTGAGCTTCCACATGACAATTCATTCTGCTGGTTAAATTCATCAGTTTCCAGAGTACAAAAAATGCCATATGGTGTGAGACAGTACTTGAGGGTAATGCCATATTTCAGCAGCATGTTTGTAACATCTGTAATTTCATTTTCACTGCCAAGGCAATAATGGGGAGGGTCTGTGATTGGAACCAATCCCTAATTCTATGAAAAGTCATTCCGAATTCATCTGTCCCAGTATCATCAATGCCGGCCGTTCTCAGGACTGGCTCAGATTAACTTCATGCTGCTATGAGTGAAAGGATGGCTCCTTTTACAGCCTTAAACAGCACTGTTCTGAAGGACCTTTGATTTCCTTCTTTGATCCACTTTCATATTTCTTGCTTCGTTTCCATTGTTTTTTATTTTATTTTGCTGATCTTACATTTAATTCATTTCATTTATTTATGAGCACATTTAACACTTCCGCTATAGCAAATACATACTTATAAACACTAAGCAAAATTTAAAATTACTGTTGTAATTCACACAAAATTAGGGATGCACTGATTTATTGGTGGAATATCCATCCATTATTGTCCAGGGCTTGAGACAAATGATCTGGGATTTTATTTTCATTATAATTTTTTCCTGTCACTTAGAAAATGAAAAATCGGATCGACTGCACATCTACAACAACTACAACCAGTGTTAGTGTTAGTAATCACTGGCTGTCACTTCAGTTGACAAAGGTGCAAGAACCATGGAAAATATGATTGTGACATGTCAAATTGTACTGACACAAAAACATGTTTAGAGAGAGTAAACGGAGGCACTGTCACAGATGACACAAACCGGCCACCTAGACCAGTGAACTGTGAACATCTTCAGATGCCAGTAGGCCCACAAGTCAGGACTGAAGAGGGATGAGGATCAATATCTGATTCTGAGGTGTAACAGGGTTGCAGTTTCCTGAGACTCGGGTCTCACTAAGCTTACCCACGCTGTTGTCAGCTATCACTAGAGGTGATAATGATAAAAGATAAATTATTGTTATGTAATATCATGATGTGTTCAATGTAGTCTTGCAAATTTTTGTTTTTAGCAAGAAACTAGAATAGGCTACATTTGTTTGAAAGAGAAATTAGTGGGAGTAGGTAGCTGTATAGCAGGCTACAAGAGCTTTTGAAACAGTTATTTTTCACAATATTAATCTTTTAAAAAGTGGTTATGAGGTCTTTTTTTTTTTAAGAAATTTGTATAATTAAATTTATGTTCACTCACATATAGTACAATGAAGGCCTAAAAGACTTTAATAAAAAAAAAAGTTCACCTGTCAGCTAAATTGGCATTTTAAACATCAGTATTGGCCCAGACTTTCACAATCATCCCTACATAAGGTAATATGTGCAGCAATGCAGTAGGCTGCGTTATAGTTGGAGTCCACATGACCTAAAACCAAAGCCACTTTCAGGATCACAAAGTTATCAATATGCCACATTTATGGGTCCGACCAGCCCGTAATTTCTCATCCTCTGTGGCAACAGCTCTTGATGGATGGCAGCGTTTGCACTCCTAAGAAGAACCCTCCCCAGCCTCCCAAGGTGACCTCAGTCCCCACAATCAAATGGGTTTTTTAGCACTCTATATTTTCTTGATGGCAAGCGATTGGAAACGTTCATTTTGAACAGCAACTGCGTTGAAGAAGGGCCATTTTAACAAGCCTGACAAGCGAGACTTTATCAAGAAGGAATATGGGAGGACAGGACACGATTAATGCCCAACTTCAGTCCAGAGTGGGACAAACATCAATTGAGAAAGTTCTGTAACATGCCATACTGCCATCATAAGTTCATAAATACAATGAAGCGTGTTTCCCTGGAGAGTATGGGCTACTCCTACAAAGGCAAATCTCCGAACAACCATGGCCTGTTCATGGTCTCAGGACAGAATCAGCACAGAGGCTAAGGTACCGGTATTTTTTTAGACTTTATAATTCTCAAACTGGACCCTGTCGAGCACAGATTATGTCATTATTCCAAAAGGAATGTGCTACAGACAGCAGGCAGGCAGTTCATGTGCGACATCATGGTTATGGCTCTCCAAAGCGCGGGTCTAATGTGTTATAGCGTGAAATAGGTAGAGAGGAGAACAAAGAAGGAAACAAAGCTAAATTCAGGGGGCTTTGAGAGATGTTTTTTTCTATATCATTAATTTTCCTGTATCTTTTGTTTTTGTTTTTTCATTTTCATTTCATGAGCAAGAATTTTGTGTAACAGTAAATAGAGGCAGGTCCTGAGTAGATGCAGGTCCCAAATACAGTCCGCTTGCTTTTTCTGATTAAAGATAACAAAAGCTTTGGCTACTAACCTAAGTTTTACAGAATCTATCTTCTCAAAATGTATGAACTACCCCTTTAGCAACACAGCGATGGTTAGTAGATCAACCACTATGGTTAGTTAATATTATCTATATAAAATCAATCAAATGAAAGGATCAATCCCCAGTCAAAAACAGAGAGAATTTAGTCATTTTCACCCATTTCTTTAAAGAAAGCCAAGACACAAGTTGCAAGCTGTTCACAGCCAAGAGCTAATTACCTCCAGTATGGCCATCAGGAGATGGCTTACTGGTGATTACATCACCTGAAAGCCCTCAAAAGGCCCTGGAATAAAAACATTTACTTTAAATATTAAGGCTGTGGTACAGTAGAGAGTTTTAGAATTGACACTGGAAGGCTTCTGATTCAAATCCATGGGGTGTCTGGAAAATCTGGGTAGGGAAAGTCAATGATTTGAATGGTACGAACGTGTTTATGCACTCAAACACATTCCATTCAACTGCATGAATAAAGTGGTCCACATGGCCAATCTAAAGAAGTGAAAGACCTTAAACAGCTTCAATCAGCTGGGCTATATATCTTAAGTGGGCCATTCCTCTTCCCCTGAAGCACAACTATGATGGATCCTCAACTTCTCTCTCTATTCAGGAAGCTGAAAACAAAATAATGAAGAATTCCAGTCCAGTCGCATGTGGGTGGGACCCACAACACTCATCACAAGTGAGATGCCCCATCGTATTTCCTGTATCGTATTCAAATCCATTTCCCGGTCGCCGCTGCTCTGTCATGGGAGGTCATTTACTTTCTTATCGCGCCACTTCATCTTTTGTCAGTCTCCCCGTGACAGGCTTGTAATGGATATGAGCTCCTACTCCAGAGATCCATCTTCAACACCCCCGCCACCTCAGAGCCTCCGCCATGTTACCTTTGATCTACTGAACAGAGGCTGAGGGAGAGAGTGGCAGAATAGAATAAAACTGCAAATGATTTCTTTTTATTTTCTCCTTGTTCGGTCAAAATGTTAAGACCAAAGGACAATTTTATTTTCTATAAAAAAAAATTGTCGTGCAGATGGTGGGACAACTTCTGAAACCCCAAATGATGCCAATTTTTCTAAAAGCTGAAACAAATTTGACTTTGGCATTCAGAGCACTTAAAAACACAAGAAGCTCTCGGTCTTGTCAACGACACATCCCGAGTGCTTTCCGCTGAGGGCGACAAAAAGATGGAAGTCTATGTGGCACAGCCACATCTCAAAGAAAAGAAAGATGGAGACAGAAATAAGAGAGAGAGGAAAAGCTACCATTCTGTCCTTTTTGAGTAGTCATCTCTCTTGCTCACTGGAAATGCAAAGCACATGCTTGAGAAAACAGGCAAAGCAAAAAACAGCCACAGGGTACCATCTGAGTGGAGTAATATTTGGGGTTATTCGCAACAATTGATTTTCCCTCACTCAAACAAAAATACACACTCCCCGTCAAGCCGCCAAGCAAAGAGAAGAGTACAGGCAGAAAAATAGAACACAGGAGGGAAAACCCCTTTACACACTTGGTCTTAATTTCTCTTTTACATATTTTTCTTTCTTTTTTTTACCCACTTCAAATCACTGAGGTCTTAAGTAGTCGGTCTAGACAAGACCTGATCACCGCTGTCCACCGGGGGGAACACAGGAAGATCAGAGGGAAGGAGAGAGCGAGAGAGTTAACAGCACAGAGATGGAGTTAGTAGGAGGAGTTCCCAGCCAGCTCTGTGCTTTTCTGGCCAGCAGAGAAAATTACAGCAATTTTGTCTGTCTGGGGCCGAGCTGAACTCATCACCTTGTCTTGTGAAATTGCGGCTATCGCAGGGGGAGAAAATCCTTCTGATTTTCAATTGGGAAAGGTGGGAAAAACTCATAGTTAGAGCAGGGAGGTTAAAAGAAAAGTGTCTGAAAGCTCTGCATACTGTTTCTGCAGCCAGGCCGCGATGCTCTACAGCGCCATGTTGGCCCCCGCTCCTCTAAAGACACTGGCACTCATTATATTTGATGCTGCTTACAATTCATGATCAATGAATAAAAAATAAAATAAAGCTTCTTAGATTCTTGTGCTAGAGAAACTCTGGAATATGAGTGATATGATTTTTACACATATTATAAATTACTATAACATATATTAATGTATATGCTCACAGTTCCATTTAAATATCAGTTGTTTTTTTAAACAGTTTGTCTTAAAATGGACCCAAAAAAAAAAAAAAAAAAAAAAAAAGGAAAAAGATGAAAATACTTTGGATACTTCCTAAGCCACTGGAATTGGATTTAAGACCAAAACGGGAGAAAAAAAAATGCATTTTTGTCATCTTAATACTTTTAAAAGCTTAAATTTAGATGATACTATGGAAGGACTTCTTTTAAAGACGTTCTGCTGATATGAAACTGATATCTAAAATACAGCTAAAATTTCAGAACACTACAAAAGAATCAAATTATTTCTGCTTGACTTTGTGCGGACCCACACTGTGCACAGAGCATTGGATTTCTCACCTCACACAAAGGAAAAGTAATAACTGCATATCATATTTTAACCCTTAATGTACAATTTCACATATTATCCCCCGTTTTATTTTGTACACTAATGAACAGAAGCATAATGCTTCAAGTTAAGA
>OMLB01021365.1:0-33798 GCA_900302555.1 Myripristis jacobus
CTGTCACCCACCTGCATGTCAGCTAAATACTGTATGGCTCCAAAGGACAGTCTCTGAAGGTTAACTGTTTTTAGGGCTAAAATTAGGACGTTTTAAATGAGAAACAATGTTGAAAAATGAGAAAGCACATAATTCAGCATTAGTATCAGAAAACATGAGATCCTGAATCGAAGAAAGTGTTGCTTTAAATTGATTAATCAATAAAAATACACAAAATACTATAGCAATAATAGTATATGTAGGGCAAAAATAAATAATAAACAAACAAAAATTTTTTTTTGTAATTTTTAAGGATGAAATGATTAATTTCTCTGCATTTTACTCAAATATTTTGCTATCTTTTTTCAAGTGGTTGGTACTCCTCATATCTTTATTACCTCCCTCGACCCCTCCACATCTCAGACCCTCCCAGTTGTCTGAAGTCAGCAGGAGCTCATTGATACCTCGGGACTGGAGACACTACAAAAAAGCAAGTGAGAGAGAGAGAGAGAGAGAGAGAGAGAGAGGGTCTTGATCATCTTGTATCTCAAATTAAACAAAAACACACATTTAACATTCTAATCCAAGTGGTCGAAATCTTTTAAACTTACAAAAAAGCAAATGGATTACTGATCCAACTGTTACATGATACAAGATAAAATTGAAATTGCAATGTTACTGTAAAATATAAACATAAAAAAAAATAAAGAAGCTCACATTCTTTATGAATGGCATGTATTTATCATCCTTGGCGTATGATCCGTACTCGTTCTCAACTTGAACTGCAATAATCGGACCTCCCTCTTCAAACTTCAAAAAACAAACAAGGGAAAATGGACGCATGCTTTAATGTTAACTTTATATCCCCTGCTGAAAGATTGTGAGTGAGAAACAAATCGGACTCACCATCAGGGGTTTGATAAGTGACACAAGCTTGTCTAAGTAGGAGTTAACAGCTGCCACAAATCCAGGATACATTGTCCTCAGCTGCATGTTCTTATCTTGTAACAGCCAGCTGAAATGAACACAGCATTGAGTTCAGAAGTATACTGCTGCTACATAGCAGCGCTTTAAAGTGATGGACAGACGGTGTTACCTAGGCAACCCCCCCAAATCCCACTCAGCGCAGATGTAAGGTCCAGGACGCAGAATCACCCAGAGACCCAACTGTGCTGCTAAACCGATATAGGCCCTGAGGAAGAAAGACACAATCTATGTTTTTTATCACAAAAAAACAGCCACCCTGGTTCTGTTCGGCTCTGTTCTTACATTCAGTGGATTTAAAATAAGCCAGTAAGAAGACTGAAACCCTACTTAAGGTCCAGCTGGTCCTGGAAGTTGAACACTCCTCTCTCAGGCTCATGCAGATTCCATGGCACATACCTGAAAGAAGAAGCGACAGGGTCAAAACTATGTGATTATGTGGTTGATAATATTGTAATTCTTTCCAGTAAAGCCACAGTGAGATTCCAGTGCTCAGACAGGTGATTCCAGGTATGGTTATCCAGTCATAAGGTGCAGTGGGAGCCTACGTTGTCACAGTGTTGAGGCCACAGGCCCTCATCTTCAGCAGCCGGTCCTCCCAGTAGGCTCTGGGCACACGGAAGTAATGGATGGAGCCTCCCAGGATGCGGAAGGGCTCTCCTTCCAGAGTGAACTGGGAGGAGTTGGCCCTCAGACCCTCCACACGACTCATTCTCCTCACTTCAGATCCACGTCTGGAGTGGGAAAAAATATTGGTTAGCATTTAATTAAAATAAAGTGCTGTTAATTTGCCATAAGCTGAAACAATAAGTTTCCAACACTAAACGCACACTGATACAAACATATGAAAGTTTGTGGCAAGGGGCAACAACACTGGAATGTGACTCTACAAAAGACAAATGACAGATTCTATCCACAAAAGTACAATAGAGTAAAATCTTACCAAATGTTATTATGAGAATCCCAAACTCACAGAATAAATGCTGCATCTGCTCTGCCAATGCTGTACCTTGAGGCTGAGCATGCCAGGGAGTATTTGAAGGGATGACAGTGCTGGGAGGCCTCCAACACTGTGGATAAATGGAAACTATTGTTGTTTCAGAACAAAAATATAATAGCGCTCTCTGTGACTCTCTCTCTCTCTCTCTCTCTCTCTCTCTCTCTCTCTCTCTCTCTCTCTCTCTCTCTCTCTCTTTGTGTGTGTGTGTGTGTGTGTGTGTGTTTGAGACTTAAAGAGGATGACAATGTAAAGCACAGAGAGCTGTGCTGGCATCACTGTATTGTTCGAGGCTACAGGCAGTGTAGAATCCGCTGCTGCCCCCTAGTGGTCATGAATGTAATTGCAACATGGCAGAAATGGAGCCGGACTTGATTGGTACTTCGACTAATACTGGACTTATTTCCGTGTTCGTCGCAGGTCTATCGAGTACACCTGACTGAGAAGTAAGGAATTCAGAAAGGGATTTTTTCAGCAGAGCAAATTGCGACTTCTGAGATATTATGCTCTTTATTCTTGACTTCAGGAGCATAAAAAGGCGAAAGAGGCAGCTGTCACTGTAATTTTCAACGTCATGTCCAAGGAAAGTTCATCGAGGTTTTCTCGTCGCCTGTCCCTAACGCAAAGATACAGGCTACTGCTGTGTTTTACCATCGCTGTCATCATTGTTTACCACTTTTCAAGGTAAGGTGCTTTTACACGATTGCGCAAACAAGAGCGTATTTCTCCAACTTCTCTGTTTGTCAATAACATGGACCCATGGGTCAGCCTGCCTCCTTGCCCACTGTGGGCGTAAAATGTTTTCTCCAAGGCAAGGAAACCCTCTCAAGACTTCTCTGCATGTGATTTCTGCCTGGTCACAGTAATTTCTCATTCAACTTGAAATTGCAGCTTCCACATGCAACATGTAGCCTGACATAAGCCTTTGACATAACAGGTAGTATAGCTGTGGCACAACAGCGATATGCTCATATCTACACCAATGAACTTTAACCTGATCCGATAGGCCTGTGGACATTGATCACTTAGCAAATGCTCATGACAGCATTACTGTCAGACAGTCTGTAGTCATACGGATATTGGAGACAACAGATATTGGGCTTAAAATCTCAAGTTGATCTGAAACAGGACGGGTGATCACGTAAACCAAACGCACTAACCGCGTCGCTCTCGCAAGTGGGATTTGGATAGGGAGCGTCAAAAAAAATTGCGCCAATTTCAATAACTTCTTAATAAAATAGTAAAAGTCCATCAGACCCAGTGGTGTGTAGTCACAGGCAGAAATAACGGGTTGCACGGACATGAGATTTTTTTTTTTTATTGCTGGAGCTTATCCCAGTGCACATTGGGTGGAAGGCAGGGAAACACCCCAGGCAGGTTGCCAGTGGCAGATAAAGAAGGAGAAACACACTCATACACTCGTATTTACGCCTATGGGCAATTTAGTGTCCAGTTAACCAGACCTGCATGTCTTTGGACTAATTTGGAGTCTGTAAAGCTTTTAATACACAATTTAGGACGTTCAGCAACCGTGTGATATAGGCTAGACCATTGGACTGATCAAAATAAAATCGGTTTTGGGTTAAAAGGTCACATGATGTAGAAAGTATTGAAGTCCTAGTTTGATATAGAGCTTATAAGAATGATTCAGGAACTTCAGCTGCTGTGCATCGTGTAATCCATCGGACTGAACGAAATAAAATCAGTTTGGAGTCAAAAGGTCATCCTTCAGGAGCTGTTGAAATTAAGTCTGATATCCTTATTTCATTAATTATTGAAAGTTGTCTAAAAATATCTATATATATTCTATATCCTAGAACACATTATATCTGTTTGTGATTCATAATGAGTTTGATGGACCTTTGTTATTTTATGAGGCTATTTAATTTTTAAAACACTGAAAAAAAAAATGTTTTTTTGACGGGTATCGCTGGCAAAATCTGCTTTTTCTCACTTGTCCGCAAAGCGCTTCTTGGCTCCGTGCTCGTGGTAATCAATCTTGTGTCAGATCGAGAAATTAATTGTGTTTTTGACTATAGAAGTAAATTATTTTTTTTTGTATAATTACGATGACATCGTGTAAACGCTGTTACGATTTTTAAAGGGAATATCTGTGGAATCTCCAATATCCGTGTAATTTTAGAGGGGTAAGTCTATGTTTATAATCTGACCAGAATATGATGAGCCAAGGTTTTTTTTAATGGCTATACTCTGTCCTGATATGTGTGTGTCTCAAGTGAACTGCTAGATAGACAGTTATAATATCTTGAATGTTGAAGAACCTGAATAACCTGAATATCTGGGGCAACCTTGTAAGGTGTCAAAGTAGCACTGCCCTAGTTTGGCTTTTCAAGGTGCGACTTCAGTGCAGCTAGATCCCCTGCAGCTTAGTAAGGCCTGTTGTTACCACAATTATTTGTGTGTGGAGTTCTGTAGCCATCCAGTGCCAAGCAGGGGTTTGGGCATCATGATTTGTATGTCATTTGCAACCTACAATTTAGTGCACATTAACTGCGTTATGTAAAGCCAGCCTAACATAGTATGGACAGTCACACATAGGCAGTCCCACCACAGTCTTCTACAGCTGAACACTATGCAGTGAGTTAGTGCCATGCTCAATGGCACACTCAGTCACAACTTCACTCCCCATTACAGAAGCATGTCTCTGAATTCTTCATGCTGTTTGTACATAGCCACATGAATGTTAGTGTTGAACACGCAGCACTGGCAGCACGGTGGTGCAGTGGTTAGCACTGGCACCTCCTGGGTTTGATTCCTGGCCGGGTGAAACCCCTATCCTCCCCTCATTGAGTGCTGGGATAGGCTCCAGCACCCCCCGCGACCTTACGGAGAGGCGGTTGGAAAATGAATGAATGAATGAATGAATGAACACAAAGCAGTTGTTCCAGTTAAATTATCAAGGCTGTTTTATGTTATACTTACCACACTTTCCCCCATACAGACGTCACCCTGAAGCGAGGAAAATGAGCCGTGTGCACGGTTTGAGGGCCAACTCCTCGGAGTTCACTCTGGAGGGAAAGCCCTTCCGCGTCCTGGGAGGCTCCATCCATTACTTCCGTGTGCCCAGAGCCTACTGGGAGGACCGGCTGCTGAAGCTGAGGGCCTGTGGCCTCAACACTGTGACGACGTAGGCTCCCGCTGCATGTAGCTGTACCATGAATCAGTGGACTGAACACTGGAGTCATATTGTTGCTTTCCTGCTTTACTATAGAAGATTACACAGACAAAACCAAATATGTAACCCCAAACAAGGCAAAGCAAACAAAGTCTGCTTGAGTTGGCATTTTTTATAAATAACATGCCCTTTAATAAGCATACAAAATGACATAAATAATTAAAGCTCAATAGAAGAGAGGATACTCTTAAGAATCACAGCAGTAGTATTGATGAAGAAAATATTTTAATGTGTTTCTTCTTTCAGATATGTGCCGTGGAACCTGCATGAGCCTGAGAGAGGAGTATTCAACTTCCAGGATCAGCTGGATTTGGAGTAAGCAGTGATGCGCTAATGGATTGTTGGGAGGCTTTAGTGTGATGGAGAGCTGCTGTTTTCCCACAGGTGGCACTGTTGCATTGCAAATGTCCCGGCCACCCACAGGCTTGATTAATGTCACATTGCTGGGAGGTTGTAGTTTCTGTAAACAAATACTTTTCAGTAATTTATGCCATATCACCTCCAGTGAAATTGGTGTATCATTGTTCATGATTTATTTGAACTGCTTAAAACTGATTTTCAAAAAAACCTAAAACATAATAAAAATTCTAGAGAATGAGTGATATATCATTTAAATGTCTGTTTTCCTCAACATTTTAAACTGACTGATTGGAAAATTAATGAACATTGATGCCGTTCTGTGCCCATCTCTTAGAGGCTACCTCCGCCTAGCAGCCAGCTTAGGTCTCTGGGTGATTCTGCGTCCAGGGCCGTACATCTGCGCTGAGTGGGATTTAGGGGGGCTGCCCAGGTAAATGCACAGCTTCTTAATGTTTACTTAAACCTCCACAGGTTGTCAGCGTTGCCTGTTTTGTGCATTGTCTCAATGATTGATGCCATGATGCCATCAGTCCGCTGATATCTCCTTCACTATCGTGGTGATATTGTTAATTTGCAATAACGTAGACATTGGGGTGGTTAGCTTAACATATATCCAAAACAATGAAATAGGTAACATTTAGTCAGGCAATCTGTTAGGGCCTTTTAACACTGCACTGCACTTTTACACCGCTTTACCCACGTCTGGCAAACGATTTGCATGTCAGGACTGCTATCCTGTGTTCACAAAGGTGTTCATTACAATTCTCGCTCGTACCCTGCAGCTCTGGGCTAATGTTTGTTCCCCAAATGCTACATGTCACCAGTGTTTACCTTCTGCATATACCCATTAGCTCTTTCTGTGTCACATTGTCATCACTGGCCCAGTTTCATGATGTAATTGGCACCAGTTTTAGGAAATTAGTGGAGTGAGCCCCCAAAACGTCTGTGGTAACTCACTGCCATAGCAAGGTCAGCTGGCTCGAGGCTGAAGTTAGTTCTTGCCGGCTTTATGTGCAAGCGTGAATACAAGCGGCGCGACGATAAACCCTTAACACAACATATTGCAATACCTACTCTTGCAATATATTATTGATACACATGTGCCAAGTACTGATATTTGACTTTTAAACTTCATTTGCACAGATGCGTGTTTGAGTTCCTATGAGGTGTATTTGTTCCCTGTCTTTGGGTATTTGAACTGGAACTGTTGTGTCATGTTCGCGCTGCAGTCGCTGTGCAGGTTAAAACACTGAAAAACACGACTGATTCCTGCTTATTGGAAAATGATCACATATCGCACAATCGTCTGTATTGGGATTCCATCGTTATTGTGGGTAAAAAATCGCGATAGTGTCGTATCTCCAGTTACCCAGTGATTCTCTCCCTTAGTTAACACTTGCCCACACTTTCCTTGTTTGGCCTCTGTCTTCTGTTTAACTGACTTAAGTCTAATAAATGTAAAGGAGTTCATCTTGTTTAAACTGGTGTTAAGAAGTGTTGACGCTTTACTGGGTTTTACACTGCCGTGAAAGACAGTAGCTCACTCAAAATACAAAATTTTAACTGTCACAATTACACACAGTGCACAGCCGTTGATGATTTATCAAACTTTTAGAGATTTTTTTTTAAGGAAACTTGACTAAATATGGCAGGCCTGTCTCTGTAAAGAATACATTCACACTTTCATTTAGTTCTGTTATCTCAATAGATTCAGACAGATAAAGGGTTGGATGTTGGGGGGAAAAGGCCTGCATGTAGTTATTTTTGGAGTAGTTTTGTCCTCAGGGAATGCGAGGTTAATATTTGATTTTATTTGATAATCATGAAAACTGTGTGTTTCTCGGGGCAGAATGTGTGGCTTCCACTGCGCCGCATCTGATAGTCATGCTTTTGTCAGTGCGATTATCTTAGATAGCGCCAAGCTACTAAACTTAGGCTTCGCAGCAGAGCACGCTGAAGAATTGGTGTGATCTGTTGCTGAAATGTGGAGCATGTAAAGTTTGTTGTTGTGATTGTTTTCAGTTGGCTCCTGCGGGATAAAAACATGAAGCTGAGAACAACCTACCCAGGTTTTACCGATGCAGTCAACTCCTACTTTGATCAGCTCATCAAGAGAGTTGTTCCACACCAGGTAGCCTCAGTATTCAGCTTGTCTAAGTTACAAAAGTAATTGTAGTGTCGAGAAGCATATCAAGTGATTTCATTTAATTTAATTTTATGTACTTATTTCTTCAATTTATTTTCATTTTCATCATCTAAAAGTCGTCTTGTACACATAAACCTAGAGGCTGAAGCAATCATAAAAAAACATTCTTCCAAGACAAACCTGCTCAAAACATACCGGCCTTTTAGTTTTGCTTCCCCAAGTCTCGTTTTCGAGCTCACATGAATACAAAGTTCTGTTAATAAGCTTCTCACATGTGAGGATGCTGGCCATAAAAACTAAACAAACAAAATATTTTGTTGCTGCCTAGTAGTTTTTTGTCACTTCCCTCTCAGATGCTGTGCAACCGGACATTGAGTTGACACTGTAACCAGTGCAATGGACTTGAACTGTTCGCTTTGTGTTTTCTGTCTATATTTCCGGTTTATCGGCGCCTTTCATCACTGAACAAGCTCTGGCTTTAAAATTCAGCTGTATACATTATATCCTGTGCCAGTGCTGAACTTTAATATATGTCCTCTCTTCACTGGTTAATTAACGTGCAGTACTCCAAAGGCGGCCCAATCATAGCCGTTCAAGTGGAGAATGAATACGGCGCCTATGCTCAGGATTCCGAATACATGCCTTTCATAAAGGAGGTAAGGATCATGAGTGCTTAGTATTTTAAGGGTAACTGGCTCCATACAAAAATACATACAGTATTGCTCATACATAGGGAAAATTCCAGGAATTTTCAAAGTTGGAAACTTTCCATGGGAGTTGAGAGGAATATATGGGATTTATCGGTATTTTATGGGAATTAACACGAAGTAATTGGGAATAAACTGGAAATTTGCTGTTTAGCCTATAACAGGGAATTTAAATGTAGTAAACATCTTACAGCATAACCAACCAGATTTAATGCAGGTCCAGTTGAATTTCTACCCTGCACTGTGCATTCTTTGCTTTCATTTTACATTTTGAATGAGACTTTTTTGGGAGGGATCATAGGGAGTATGTTTTGTTCAATATTCATATTTTTTTTTGGTGTTTAGTGAGAGAATCGATTGAAGTTCTACTGAAAAAATGTAGTCAAAAATGTCATTTTATAAATTGGTATTAGTTTGCATGTCTTCTCATGACAAAACAAAATGTTTATGTTTGTATATGATACAGGTTGAATAAATTACCCCAAATTTCCAGGTAATAGCTGTTTATTCCTGTAAAGTCCTGTTAAATCCCATATCTTCCCATTACTTCCCATGGAAAGTGTCTGGAAAGTTCTCAGAAATCTAACAGAAATTTTCCACCCGTTGCAACCCTACTCATGTATGAAAGCAAATGAGCAAATGCGCTTTCTTCCTTTTCCCGATTCTGTCCTTCCCTATCTTCCTCTCCTTTTCACTGTCGTTTGAAAGCCATCAGATTTCATCAATTACATGTGAGAGAGAGCGTCCATTGTTCTGTGTAGCTGCATTAATAATGCCCATTCTCCTCAGGCGTTACTGTCCAGGGGCGTCTCAGAGCTGCTGCTGACCTCAGACAACCAGGAAGGACTAAAGCTTGGAGGAGTGAAAGGAGGTATTGTGGCACGCTGACAGACAAAGAGACAGACACACGAGACTGCCCTGAGTCCTGCTTTGTGGTGCTGTGGTTGGTGTTTGGTGTTTTCGCACAACAACAGGAAGTGTGAGCCAAGCGTGAGCCGGTGTCAGGCAGCTGCAGCTCAGAACCGCAGTCCAAAAGGAATCGGTTCAATTCAGAAAGTGGCCTCCACAGTGGCACAGCCATTTTTGGCGCCGGAGAGAAACATTATTGAAAGATGTTTTTTCAAACAACCATACTCAGATGGCTGTGCATGTATCTCAATAGAACGGGTGGATAACCAAGCAGTAGCTGTGTAGTGATTCCCTCTTTACATGGATGCATCGATTATGGATTCTGCCAATTCAAATACATTGATCTGCTAAAAGAATTAAATAGAAGAATCTATTGACGATCTATTGATCTCTGACATGATCCTGAACCGAAGTGAAATGACTCATTCATGATTCGTAAAAAAAATAACATATGTTGTATTGATCAAACAGAATACTATGAGTTGTAAGTTATTTTTAGAATGAGTAATATCTAATTGTGTCATCTGTTTTTCCCTCATTTCAGGATAGTCTTAACATTATTACACTTGATAGATAGATACAAAATTTTGGCAAAAGACACTAAATCAAGCTCAGATCGTTTATAAATGTTGAACTGAACCATTCCAAAAAAAGAAAACCTATTCACAAATCACCAACCAGTGAATCAAAATTAAATCTTTTCCAAGCCAAAAAATTCACACCCCTACTAGGCTGAAAAAATAAGAATAAAACTATGTTGATAACTCCCAAAGCTTGATTTGCTGTGCTTTATGGTTACTGCCAACTCCTGTAGCCAGGGAGCTAGTTAGTGATATTTCTTGTGTTTGCCTGTTTTTCATGCATGCTGTTTTAAAATGTATGTACTAATTTTAATTTTTCAGACCACATATTTTTATGGTACTTGTGGTTTGAAAGCTATAATTACCTTGAAGATGTTGTTTTTTCCACTGTGATAATGGATACATGTACCGATAAACACACATTGTTGTCATTCTCATTCAAGGCATCATCTGGGGTTTTATGGGTATTTATGAAAAGTAGAAGTTCATCTCCACAAACCCTCTTAAGAAATGTTCAGTTTCTGTTTTTTTGTGTTGTATATACAGTGAAATAGAGACACAACAGTTTTAATTTCAGCAGCTCCCTGTTTGAATCCGAAGACCAAAGCTTATAGGATGTCATTTCACCACCTGGCACTGTGACAGTTATATTAATGTTGGATGTAAACTGAACAATAATTTGATTTTATATGGAAATGCTACATGGAAGCAGGAATAGTTCTTAAAATAGAGGTAATGAACCATTTAGTCAGTGGATTGCGTGGTTCTTTGAAATAGTGATGGTTCTGAAAACACTATCTAGCCCACAAAGCATCACTGGAATTAAAAAACAACAACAAGTCCTTTAGACGGTGAAACTTGTCACTCTCTTCTCTACACTGTGCAGTCGAGATGGAGCAGGCTTGCTTTGACTGCCTGCCTGTAGGGAAGGCATTATTTAAAAAAAAAAAAAAAAAAAAGGTAATTCAGACTAAAACACATTCTCAGTGGTGAACTAATGTGCGTGTTAATGTGTAACATTATACTGTCTTGTTTTGTCTCAAGCACTAGAAACCATCAATTTTCAGAGACTGAACCCGGAGGCCATCAAGTATCTGGATAGCATACAAGTGAGTGTTATTTGTGCGCCGCTGCCTGAATTGCTGGCCGCTCATCATTGTTAAACCCAGGCAACAGTTCAAATGTTGTTTCAAGCTCTTTAATAAACAAGATGCTTGTTTACAGCAGCTTGATTTAGGAGAAGAACCCATTACTGGTGTTTATGCCATCTGATCTAATCAAAGCAGCAGGCATCAGCCTAAACACTGAGCACACACCTTATTAGGAAGCCATGCTCTGTCCAAGAAATAGACTTATCGTTGACATCCAGGTGAACGTTCCACTTACTTATTGATTTCTTCTATTAAAATGATGTTCACTTATGAAGAGGAGATGAAGGGGAGCAGACTGTAAGAATATTACCCCTTAACACAATTGATTTATTACTTTGAGCAAAAGGTTGTACAGTTATCTTACAAGGTGATCATGATATTTTTTTATACTTACACAGTGAAGTTCGTTCAGATTACGTTTTGCTCAGTTGACTCAGTGCTGCTCATCAAAATTGTTCGAATGCCAAATCTGTCATTTTCCTTTTTCCTAGCCTCAGAAGCCTAAGATGGTTATGGAGTACTGGTCTGGCTGGTTTGACCTTTGGGGGGAACTTCACCATGTATTCGCTGCTGACGGTAAGACGGATTTGCTTCAGTCCTGAGATCAAGACAGATCCTCTGATGGAAAGAGGTACCAGTCAGACAGACAGACAGGATTTCTTCTCAGGGCAAAAATAGAAATACTGATGATAGAAAGCCACACTTTCTGATGATGGTAAGGCTGGATTTCATCACACGGTCTTTTCATTGCGGGTATGAATCGAGGATAAGACAGACTTTCTTATTTGATACTGAGAGTGAGACGGGTTTTGTGCTGTAAGTCACTGCCGAATCCCTTAAGGTAAAAGACACACACTATATGGACAGAAGTATTGGGCCTCCTACACATCACACCTACAGGAGCTTTTATGACATCCCATTCTAAATCCATAGGCATTAACATGGAGTTGCTCCCCCTTTTGCAGCTAGTACAGCTTCCAATCTTCTGGGAAGGCTTTCTACCAGATTTTGGAGTGTGTCTGTGGGAATTTTTGCCCGTTCATCCCAAGGAGCATCTGTGAGGTCAGACACTGATGTTGGACGAGAGGGCCTGGCTCACAGTCTCCTTTCTAGTTCATCCCAAAGATCTTGGATGGGTTGAGGTCAGGGCATTGTGCGGGCCAGTCAAGTTCTTCCACACCAAACTCGCCCAACCACCTTGGAGCTTGCTTTGTGAACTGGGGCGCAGTCATGCTGGAACAGAAAAGGGCCTTCCCCAAACTTGGTAAGCTGAAACATTAAGATTTCCCTTCACTGGAACTAAGGGGCCGAGGCCAACCATAGAAAAACAAGCCCAAATTGTTATCCTCCCTCCACCAAACTTTACAGTCGGCACAGTGCAGTCAGGCAGGGAACGTTCTCCTGGCATTCACCAAACCCAGACTCGTCCATCAGACCACCAGATAGAGAAGAGTGATTCGTCACTACACAGAACATGTTTCCACCGTACTTGGTGATGTAAGGCTTGCATGTAGCTACTCGGTCATGGAAACCCATGCCATGAAGCTCCTGGCTCACAGTTTTTTTGCTGATGTTAATGAAAGAGGAGGTTTGGAGCTCTGCAGTTATTGAGTCAGCAGAGCGTTGGCCACTTTTATGCACTGTGGGCCTCAGCACTCAGTGGCCTGCTCTGTAACTTTACGTGATCTGCCACTTCATAGCTGAGTTGCTGTGGTTCCTAAACTCTTCCGCTTTACAATAATACCACTTACAGTTTGTAAGTGGTAAACATCTTTCATTGTGAAACATCTAGGAGGGAAGAAATTTCACAAACTCACTTGTTGCAACAGTGGCTTCCTGTTACATTACTGTTACAGTACCACACTTGAATTCAGTGGGCTCTTTAGAACGAGTCACTCTTTCACGTATTTTTGTAAAGACAGACTGCATGACTAGGTGCTTGATTTTATACACTTGTGGCAATGGAGCACCTGAATTCAGTGATTAAGAGGTGTGTCCCAATACTTTTGTCCATATAGTGTACTTTCTGTATTGCAGCAATGACATACAGTGTAGCATATGGTCATGTCTTCGTTGTGATGGGGACTTGGCAGATATTTGGATTCATTCCGTGCACAGCAGGTTGTCAGCCAAACGAAAGTCTGCGTCTCATCCACTTAATTTTGTCATTGGTCCACGTTTTTGATCTCCAGATGGCCAGAATTTCAAGGAATCCCTCATGCAACATTGTCCAGTGATACCAACCATTGATTTTCACTGTGTGTAGTGATGTTAAGTTTCAGGTTTAGGTGTTATGCTTTGAAACAAATGCTCATGATGTTCAGTGACTGATTTCTTCAGTCACTGTTCTCTCACTTCCTTTACACCCACACACACACACCCACACACACACACACACAAACACACACATACTTTATTAAATGACATTTGAGTTGTTTCAGAACATATGTTTGTGCACTGTTCCATTAATTTGCTTCCTTATGCTGCCATCCCTCATATGCCATAGGTTGTGTTGCACTACTTACATGAAAAAAGACATTATGTTTGAGTATATGGCATGGTTTAGCTCAGAGACTGGGCAAGTATGTGAATAGTGTTAAGAAAAAGAAGAAGAAACTCTCTTACTTAAAACCTTCAAACAGTTACAAAGTGCTTTAAGCTGAATAAAACAACAGCAAGAAAAGACAAATAACTGCACAAAATAGTAACGTCAAGGCAAAAATGCAATCAACATAAAATTACAAACGTAATCGTAATAAAACAAGAAAACAATACTGTAAATCACTACTAATTCAAATAACCAAGGTCAGATAGTCCCTGTAGTTGCTCTCTTGGAACTGGAGGATCTCAATTTGGTAAAAGCCAAACAAAATCTCATGCAAGTTGTTGTAAAGCTGAAGGGCCCTAATAGTTACAGTCTGATCACCTTTAGTCACGAGTCTGAGGAGCTTTTTCTGGCTTACAGTGGGTTAAAAGGTCAGTGATATATTCAGGAGCCAAGCTCGGTTCTGCAATGCCTTGAGTGTCATCAGTGAAACCTTAAAATAAATCCAGAAATGGATGGGTAACAAGTGTGGGCAGGCTAGAAACTGGCGGCTCATTCAGGGGGAGGTAAGACTGAGTTAAAAATAAGCCAAATTATAGTAGTCTTAAGTGTGAAGAGGCAACAGCATGCATGACTGTATTTTCAATTGACTAATGACTCAGACCCTCACACTGGGGAGCCCCATATACATTATGTGAAATAGGCAGTGGGCACCTGATATCCCACACACACAGTTTGGATAACATGGACTCCTTGCTTCTGCCAAGTGGGAAATATTTTTGGCATTGTACACAGCTCTGGCATAAGTGATTGTATCTGTTTTTCAAATGTTAAAATGAAATACAGTCTCACAACTTTGTGTCATCATTATAAGTGTCCTTAGAAACTTAGAAATGTCCTATTTCAAGCACACGACACAGAGCCTCATTCCTAGTAGCCCTTCACATCTAAAAAACAATAATAATACAATAAATACAAAAGCTGGCAGTGTTCTTTTTTTCAGTGAGAAAGGGGAAAAAAGCGTACACAACGTCTATGAAATGAACCCCTGGAATATTCAGTGGGATTTGTGCCTTTGACAGGTCACGGCTCTGCGGACCCGGCAGCTGGTCACGGCTAGTGCCACCAACATGAAGCCAATCAAGTCCAGCTCTGTCACTCACTCCGCTACAGGGTTATTTACCATAGCTCATGCACTTGATTCACATCATTTAAGTCGGCCTAATTTGAGTACCATTCAAGTCTATTATATTACTTAATTACTCGCTCTGCTGTGTTCCCTGCGAATTTTTTATTTAGCTAATTTGTTCTGGGAGGTATGCTGTTTCTTATGGAGGTCAGGTTTGCCCTGTAATGATTTAAAGTAGCCTGTGATATGATCTATGACAGAGGTCAGTCGTATTTCAACTGAAGTGGAATTGAGGGCAATAGGATTATTAAGACAACGTCTGTGGTTTGCTAAGGCTGAAGCCAAATTGATTCTTGTTTTTATATTACTCACAGGTCTCACATTTGACCTTGTAATTTTTATTCTTTTCTTTACTCTGTAATGTCATCAGAGCCCTCTAGCTTCATTACATGCTTTATAGATTAAGTGGACTGGTTTCTATGTTTTGTTTCTTTTTCTTTTTTGACAGATATGGTGGCCGTGGTGGCTGAAATCCTCAAACTGGACATGTCCGTCAACCTCTACATGTTCCACGGAGGGACAAACTTCGGCTTCATGAGTGGGGCGTTTGCTGTTGGAATACCAGCACCTAAACCAATGGTAACAAGCTATGGTATGTGTACTTTTTGATAATGTGTGTGTTGTCTATGTGGCTCACATAGACAACTTTGAATCTGTTTGTACAGCACATTGAAAAATATGTTCATGTTCCCCATGCAGTGGAGATTGAAGACCTGTCTATATTCAGACTTTCTGGCACTCTTTGTTTATCATGTTTGAAAAAAATCACTCATCCTACCCTTAAAAGGCTAAAACAATCCATATTAGTAATAGTATTTGAAAATAATTTTTGACTCAAGCTTAGACATAACCGGAGAGAAAAACAATAATCGGATTTAAAAAACACTCAGCAAATACAGACTGAGCCAATTACCTTGTACACTGAAACGTGAAGAAGAGGATATTTTAAATGCCAGTAGATGGCGCTATCTCTACTCAGAAGCCCCGTGACCTTAAGCTGCTTTGCAATTTGAATACACAGTGCATGGTAATAAATTCATTACCTAATAAAATGCATGGGAAATGTAAATTAAAGATGGTACAATGGGTTTTATATCCTCCTCGAGGGTGCTTAACATCGTAATGACCTCCTTCGTCAGAGAAGAGGAGTATAGTGAAAAATGCTCAGCAGTAAGGACGGCGACCTCTGACCTTCAGCAGTCTTCATACCTGTGTTTACTTCCCTTACTGCCTCTTACCTTTTCACTTCAAAAAGGCTGCATTTTCTGTCAAGATAACCCAAAATGTCTCTCGGCCCACTGCTGTCTCAAGATGTTTGATAGAGGAGCACGGTGAAATCATCTGCCACGGTAAGAGGCATCCCTCCCTCTCTCCATGGCTCCCGTGCCTGCTGTTCTGATAGCGCATTATCTTTCAGATTACGATGCTCCATTATCCGAGGCTGGGGATTACACCACCAAGTACCATCTTCTGAGGAATTTATTCAGACAGTACCGCAGTGAGTGTTGCTGCTGAGAGAGGGGCCCTGCATCTCTCTCTCTCTCTCTCTCTCTCTCTCTCTCTCTCTCTCTCTCTCTCTCTCTCTCCTCTCCCCATTTTTGTTAATTGTCCCTGTGGAACCTGGGCTACAGTGGTCAGAGATGCATAACTGTGCAAGTGTGTTTGTGTGTCAGATCAGATCTCTGCACAAGACAGAGACCTTTGAGATCTGCCAATGACACCAGTTACACACTGCACCTTCTATCAAATTTATTGATAGTCTAATCTATAGGGCTGTGCAAAAAAAAAAGAAAAATCAATACAGCCAAGCGTCACAGAGTTATTTTCTGTGATACTGTATTGCCTCTCTAACCCCTTGAAATCAATTAATACTTCCTATACTCTTTATTTTTGTATGATGTTATGACATCTACATGTTCCTGCACTGTGTTAAATAAGCCTTAAACTATCTATCTATCCTAGTTATCTTTATAATATGTTACATATTTTATGAGCCAACCCAAGTACTATGTAGCAGGTTGTATTTTAAGCTCTATTCATGCATTTTGAGCCGTGTCTTTAGAGTATTGCAGTATATTGTGATGA
Source organism: Myripristis jacobus (assembly GCA_900302555.1). NCBI lineage: Eukaryota > Metazoa > Chordata > Actinopteri > Holocentriformes > Holocentridae > Myripristis > Myripristis jacobus. Next base: position 16,830 of record OMLB01021365.1, read on the forward strand.
AAATTGTATCATGACCCATCATGTATCATGTATTGTGATATGCATTGTATCGTGAGATCCTTGCCAACGCCCAGCCCGACTAATCTTCTCTATTTATAAGACAAGTGTTCTGTGGTTGAGGGAAGGAGCCTCCAGTGTTTTGTGGCCAGGAGCAGAACCATAGTGTTTAGCAGTCAGAGACTGAATCCAACACGACAGAGAAATAATGTTCCGGTGATTGAAGATAGTTTGAAAGGCAGCCTGTGTGTGATTCATCCTTATGTTTTGTAGTCTGCTGAACAATGAGCAGTGGCCTGGATATGAGCGTAAGTCTGTGAAGGCCTTGCGTTCTACTCAGCAACCACAAACTCACGGCCTGATCCTCTAATTAGATCGGCTTGATGTTTTATAATTGTTTGGTCGTCGATTCATGTACATTGTGTGAGTCCATCTTCATCCTGTGGCATTACGACCTGAATTCAGACTGATCACCGGGGTATCTAACATAGATATTTGACCGCAACATGACCCTAGAAATAACCCTGTTGCTCTTTTCCTCGGTCACTAATACATATTGTATATGCACTCCTACACATAGGCCATCCAGGCATTGAAGATATATGCAAGATAGGCTGGTAACAATGATATGAGTCTGTCTTGATGCATGTTAGCATAACAATAAGATTCATTCGTACCATCTTAGATCCTGCTCACAGCGAACATGGCCAACAGGTCAATAGATGTTAAGCTTTGGGTCACAGACGAGCTAAAAATGTGCTTTGAATGGAAATTCACTGAAAGGAGACACGTTTGTACCCTGACATCATGTTTCTCTTACTCAGCCTGGCTTTGCTGTGTTCTCTTGTGTCTTTTCCTTTCCTGATGTAGGAAAAAAGAGAGAGATATTGTGGGGGGGAAATCAATATTTGAGAAAACATAAACATAGATACATAGAATTGTATTACACCAGAGAAACACCATCACTATTGACTGTTGTTTGTGTTGCACACTGTTCCCTTCTTGGTTTCGACACACAGTGTCTGCTAAAGGCACTTTCTTGGTAAGCGTTGCAGAGGGCCATTTAAGAGAAAGGTGTTGGCCATTATCTTCAGTGCTCTGCTTAAGAGATCCAGCTGTTACTACCCTGTGGTAAGGAAATGCTGTCGGGCTCTTTCCAGAGGGACTGCTGGTGTCTCTGGATGCTTTAGCACCTTTAAAAGCGGTTAGAGAGCACAGGCAAACACTGTTAATAGTTGTAAAGGGAGGGTTTTGTGAGATGGAGCACCGACCAGATGCTGCTGCTGTGAAGGTCAAAATGGCTTACCTAAGGAGCCTTAAAAGCAGCCGCACAGTTCCCAAGTGACAGGCTACTTTTATGAGTGGTATTGACTGGTTCACAGGCTGCAGAGGATGCTGATTCAACTTGAGAATGCAGATTGCTGCAAGCAGATCAGTAAGGTTGAAATCAAACAGAGTTTCTTTTTCATAGCCTGGGCTGTGAAAGCTAATAGTTAATCATGTTTTTGCTTGTTTGTTTGTAGAAATTCAGAAGTGTCCTTGTGCCTCCTCCCCAACCATTATCAGCAAGAGTAGAGGGATTTACAAGGAAGTAAAGATAACGTCCTTGCTGTAATTGCAGACTGAGCCTCCCAAGTTAAATAAAAAATCATGTTTCTTCTCATCCATGTTTTTAGTTTGGCTTCCCGGATAAAGAAAGGATAAATGATGTGAAAACAGACTGATGTGCTGACAGACAGACTGAAGCATCCACCCACTTGTCTCCTCCTTGTGTTCCAGCTGAGCCTCTTCCTGAAGTGCCCTCTCTTCGGGAAAGGAGAGCGTACCAGCCTGTTGTCATCCAGCAGCACCTGTCACTGTGGGACAGCCTGCACTTCACTGACAAGGTGAGCTACACACAGTGTCGCAGTCCAAAACACAGAAAATAATGATACTCTTGTAACTGTGCAATACAGTGACATGGTTCTGTACAGAAAATAGAGTAATAATGACTAAAATGTGATCGTTCAGGTTCTTACCCGTATGTTTGTGTTTTCTACTCCATATGAGTGTAATAGATCCTCCAAGTTTGACCCATCAGCTGCTTTCCTGCTGTAAAAAGGAGAGCTTCATTGGGAGTGTGCTGATCCAAAATGAATTAAGAGGACCCGGTGTAGCAAACAACACGATTTTGAGTAGGGATGCACTGAAATGAAAATTTGTGGCCGAAACCAAAACCGAAAAAAATTAAACACTTGGCCGAAAACCGAAAACGGTTGTTCATTTTACAATTGCATAAATTAAATAAATGTGCTATAGTCATGCTTTTCCACTGAAAACGGCTGATCATCCAAGGCTATGAATTCCATGATTTTCTTTGTAATGCCGTTAGCTTTGGAGCTGTCTTTGGTAAAGTTTTTGTTCCTTTCAAATACCTCGGCCACGGAGGTAGCTGGAGTGAATGTGCCGAAAGTGTTTTTTTTTTTTTGCTATTTTCGGTTACCGAAATTTCAGTGCATCCCTAATTTTGAGTGGCGACCCAAAACTGAGGGAATGTTCTGAAGGATGCACAACAACACACACTTATTTTTAATTCTTTACTTGGGATTCATCATGGTACTCATAGTCAGCGGAACTACTTTCTTTCCTAGAACTGCGACTGTATCCATGCAGCGCCTGTGTGTAATGATACAGAGGTTGTTCTAGGAAAGAAAGTAGTTCCACCAGTTTGGAAGGAAGGGTCCTGGAGAGAGCAGAGATAATGAATCCTAATCCAAACGTGTGGTGTTGTGCATCCTTTGCAACATTTTTTTCAGCTTTGGGTTGCTGCTTGAAATCCTGTTGCACTTCATTCATTTTGGAGAAGAACAGTGAAGTGAAGTGAACAGTGAAGAACAGCGAAGAAGTTCTTGTGATGGGGAAATCGAGTCGAACTTGGATGATCTGTTAACCACTAAGTACCACTGTTTTGTCAATAGCCTAAACTATCAGTTTAACCACATAACCCCCCAAAAAGATAAAAATACCTGTAATTAAAAATGGGTTAAAAGATGAATTACACAAGAACATACAATGAGAAACAATTATCTCAAAAATGGCACTGGTTATAAATGCACATCCTAAAATGCACACCTTGTGTCTCAGCAGCGAGGTAAAAAAATAATGAAGTTGGCTGAAGTGAGCGTGATTGAGTGTGACGCAAGTGAGACCCACATTTGGCTGCAACATTGCATAAGTAAAGTAAAGCTTGCTGATTGCAGTAAACAGTGTATAGGTAGTTTTCCTTCTTATTGCATAATTCAGAGGATGCAGCATGAGTCCCCCTCTCATAGACACAAATAAATGCTTAAAATCATTTGATAAGTACACACAAATACAGAAACAGTCACACAAGAAATGGTGAAAATCCCAAGGTAAGGTTCAGATGAAGTTAGAGTAACGTTTAAGGGGAGAGAAGTGTCGCCAGTTTGAATTCCCAGGCAAAGGAAACAGAGGAGAAAAACCACCTGTCTGGAGGGTGCCATTCCTAATCCTCACTTTCTTGTCCCCCAGCCTAGTTGAGCCATTCACACCATGCACTTTGTCTGCTTATATTCAAAACAGATGTAATACGTCTGGCAGTTGCTTACAGCATTAATTATTCACTCCCCGTCGCAATAATTTGCTTCCCTCTGAGACGACAATTACTTTGCCCCTGACCAGCCGCACACCCTTGTTTAAAAAGAGCCTTTCCTCTTCAGTGGCTTCAGAGCAAGCGAACGGGGTGTCTGAGTTTGATGTTGTATCTGCGTCTGGGGGTAGGTGCTTAATCGCGCCATAGCAGGGATTGTTTACTGTTTGGTGAAGAGCTCATAATGTACCTCCCAAGGGTATCCCAAACAGTGTCGCTGCCTGAAAAAAAAAAATTGTTTTAAATGTCAGATAAGAAAGCTTCATTGGGTTTGATGACTTCATCATTTCTGATGAAGTCTTTGCAGTTTGTGAGCGTGTGCGGCTGGAGTCATGTGGCCCCCTATGCTTTCACAGAGTTGAGATTCTGAATGATCAGATTTTCACAATCAGTATTGTAAACCTTACATAACCCATGTCATTTGTCACCTTTTACCTGCTCTCATAAGCATATGTGTTTTTTTTGTTTTCTTTTTTTATTTGTATTTTTTAAAATGTATTGATTGCTGCAACATCTATGTACTGTCTTCTTTTCTGATTAATATTGCAGCCTTTGAAGTCAGAACAGCCGGTGAACATGGAGAACCTCCCTGTCAACAATAACAATGGTCAGTCGTATGGTTACACGCTGTACGAGACCGTCATCACCGGTGGAGGAACGCTCAACTCCAAGAACAACATCAGAGACCGAGCGCTGGTGAGGATCCATACATTAATATTGACCCAGTATACGTTTACGGGGCTTTACAATTGGGCTTGTTACTCTATGTAGATACGCAGTTCTGCTTAATGCGGGAATTTGTCAGCTGGTTAATATTGCTACGAGTGTCTCTACGCACCTGTTAGCATCATGCAGTTATCAGTGCATAAAGTTCTCCATTAATAAAGCAGCAAGCTTGACGTCCAAATGGATGACTAAATGTAGACACCTAAAGCTGCGTTTCACAAAGAGACAAGGCGTTCACATGTTTAAATCACACAGGAGACAGTTCAGTTGGGGCAGGAGCGGAGCTGACATTAAGACTATTGAATTTCCCAGTTTGGGATCAATAAAGTAAATCTATCTAAGACTAAACTGATCCTGATACGTCAAATTTGATTCACCTGCAGTGTAAAAGTGTTGGGTTTGGTTGGATGACAATCTATGAGTGAACAGTAGGGCTGGGCGATATGCACAAAATCAAACATCACAATGTTTTTTGATCTGGAAACACTAAGCAGCATCTACAGCAGCAGACGGTCCAAAATGAAAGGAACAGACTCCACACACACACACACACACACACACACACACACACACACACACACACACACACACACACAATCAGTACAGCCACCTACCTTCAGGCTGCAGATACAGGTCTCTCCCACAAAAGACCAAGCGGGCCATAGAACCTGACCTCATTTATTTATTTACCATAAAAACTTCAATTAGCAGCCTGGGCTTCTATTTGCCATAATCATAAAAAGCAACTGACCTGCATCTATTCGGGACCTGCCTTTATGTCCTTTTGCACAAAATTCTTGCTCAGCAAAAACTAGAAAACCAAATCAAACAATACCTGAAAATTGAGCCTCCTGAATGTAGCCCTTTCTTGTTCTCCTCTGTATCTGTTTCACTTTATTACACATCAAACCAACAGTCTGGAAGCGCCTGGTCACAGTGTCGGTCGTGATGCCGCCTGCCAGCACAGAGCCCGACCAGATGACACCTGTTCGAATATTTGCATAATTTGAGCTTGATATGGTTCGGTTTGAGAATTATAAATTCTGAAACATACCGGTACTTTAACTGGTGAGCTGATTCTGTCGCAGGGAAGTCAGCAGGATGTGATGAGGGAACCCACAGCTGCTGCCAAGCGAAAGGTCCTTTTCCCCAGCAGGAGAAGCTGGCCCCTGCTCTGTAGCTAATCAGTAAGCGGTGATTAAACAGCCCGACACACCACAACAGCGCTGAGAGTTGATGTTAATATTTGATGTAACACGGCTTTTAATAGGGATCAGCATTTATTTGTCAAAAGGCGTTTTAAGTGCAGGGAACCTATTAGTGGACATCCTAAACTGTTTTAAGTCGCTCTTGTTGGTTGTCTGCTTTGTGTTCTCATCTGTCTAGCTAGTTAGTTAGTTCGTTAATTTTATTGACAACAATGTAAAATATTTGCGTCCAAACATTAAAATATCAATTTTTTATCATTTCCAAAATCAGATACTGTACAATCATGACATTCATGGAATAATAACAGCAATAAAACAATACAGACTTAGAACATTAATCTTCATGTTGTGCATATACTGGTGCTTTCACAAAATGTTTACATTGTGAAAGTTTTGATTAAAAAAAAATCATTAGTAATGTGGGTATGATGACCAGGCAAAGAGCAGAAGAGCTGCATCAGTCTAAGTTGGAGAATCACATCCCTTTTCTGTAATGTGGCTTTTAAAATTAGGGAGTCAGTACAGATGCCATATCATGATCTTACTATATCCAAAATCTAAGATCACGTTGAGTCTTATTTCACAACATTGATATAAAATTGCTATATTACCCAGTCCTAGTGTACAATCAGTGTGTTTTTCCTGCTGAGCCCCTCCGCTCTGCCTCTGTCTTTGTTACTCTCTGTATCTGTTCCCATTAGCAGCAATCACGGCTAAGTGGGTTCTCACTGTTAATTGCTCAGGAAGCCTTTGCTGTGTTACCTAGGTTTTTGTGGACAAACATTTTGTCGGCGTTCTGGATTATAAGACGCAAGAGCTTCCACTCCTCGATGGAAAGGTACGGTTTGTTTCTGTGTGTTTTCATGTTTTTGTTTTTGTTTCTTTTCAATTCTGGGCCCATCCTGTGCGTGTGTTCAAATTTAACACCGCGCTGCACGTCAAAGCTTGCGGAGATGCTGATAAATGCTTTTGCCGCCAAGGTCCCAGTGTTGAGGCAACAGAGAATTTTCAGACAAATGTTTCCTCTAACAAAGCAGAATCCAAGTATCTTCAGTAGCTTCAGCCTTGTAAACATGTAGACTAAGATATGCCTTGATCAATTACTTGAATCAGTCCAATTGAAAGGGATTTTTTTTCCTCTATTTTTTTTTTTTTTTTTTTTTTTCCTTAAGGAATACTACTTGAATAATGCCTCTCATGTTTTATGTATTGGTCCATTGTAGGGAGAAAGAACTCTGAATTTACTGGTGGAGAACTGTGGACGAGTGAATTACGGGAAAACCCTCAATGAGCAGCGGAAAGGTACAAATTGCATCACAAATTGATGGCTTGATGTTTGTAGATGTTACCGCTAGCAGTCATTCTTACCAAATGATCTTTGTCATCATAGACCATGGAAGAAACTAATTAACAATGTCTTAAGCTCCCCAAGAGAAATGAAAGCAGCCTTCACTTGCCTTTCAGGTCTTGTTGGAGATATCGAGTTGAACAAGAAGCCCCTCCGAGACTTCATCATTCATAGTCTGGATATGAAGCCGGGCTTTGTAAACAGGTTTCTTTCATTTACTTTTCACTTTCCCTCCATGTTTGTTTTTCCTCCGTCATTACACCTGCCTGCCTCTGATTCAGTCCAGCTGATTAGCTCACCACTTCGCACAGAGCACAGCATTACAATGGGAACAGAATGGGAACATCAGTTCTCTGTCTCGCCAACATGTTAAACAGCTTGAATCATGAGCAGTATTGTTCGAAATTGTTTCTAATCATGCAGTTAATTACCTAATTACAATCGGAGTAACATTAATTAAGCAACTTTATGTCACTGAATTAAAACTAGTAATGGTGTGTTGTACTCCTTCCCCATTTTCAAGATGCCCTTTTTAATGTTTTTTTTACCCACCAGTAGTGGGTAAGTGGGTGATGAATTCTGTATATTTTATGTTTTAGTTTTCTAGTATTTTTGGTAAACTATAAAGAAGGACATGAACTGGTGTATAGAAGAAATACCAGCAGTATTTAAATCTAAGCAGTTCAGAAGCTGATATCTTATCCTCCAGGAGGTGGATAAAGTATTGTGAACACCTCGTATAAAAGGACTTTTCATTTTGACATAACTAAATCACAATTACAAAGGCAGCTGCACGGTTGAGTCATACTCAAATGAATGCCAATTAGCAGTATGTGTCAGCAAGAGGTGTGACAATCACCACGTACGTGAGATTTCCAAGCAGCGTTAAGCAACAGAGTTCCAACGGAGCCCAGTCAGCTGCCAGATCGCAGATACATCAGTCACAAAAACTGTTAGGATTATTCAATGTGGCAAGAGTAACAGTCAGCCTAGGCACCAAACTCACAAAGAAGAACAGTAGTTGTACACCGACAGGGCTCGTCCCTACACAGAACGGTGGATAAACACTGCAGCACTCCAGCCAAAAATGAGAATTCAATCAGCACCGCAAGAGAGACATGATTAATGAAAACATGTGCATCGTGAGCTGTTGTTAATTCAGCAACCTTGAATCCAAGGCCAGGAGATGCAAAGATGCATCACCTGGAGTAATGAGCACCTCATCAGGACCCATGAGGGATGGAAAAATGTAATTTGCTCCCACAACTCCAGTTTTTTCTTACGTCGTGACTGATTTTCATTTGTAGAAAACCAAAGGAAACCCTAAACTCTCAGTGTCGATTACCAGCTGTTAAACACGTCGGGTGTATAATGGTGTGGCAGCCGTCTCGTGAGAGTCATTAGGTCAAATAATTGCTCCGGTGGTATAGCGGCCGATGATTATGAGGTCATTTTACAAGGCCAAGTGTACCCTGGGGTGCAAGCATTGTTCCCATATTCTGGGATGATAATGCCTCAAATTCACACAAGTTCAGGAGTGGTTGAGGATGAACTCACTGGCCTTCCATGCCAATGAGTTGATGGTCCTTTTAGTGATTATAACATGATATTGTTGTTGATCATATTGATATTATTAGCTAGCAGTACGTGGAATTTGTAGCACAGTGTATGAGCATCTGAATCACCGGGGTTCGCTTGGCCTTGTGGTCTCTTTATAAGTTTACATTTGTACCTTGTAAAGCATCTTTTTCAAGATTGGCCATATTTATAACCATCTCTCTCCCCTATCTACTTGCAAAATTGCAGCCTCTCTACCATAGCACCATTCCTGAAATGTCAATGCTGAAGCACTGAATGAATGAACAGTGAAAATGCATTATTGAGGAAATATTTTTCGCTTGATATCACCGTCTTTGTTGCAGCCTTTTGAGTTCACTTGGAGACAGAATATTTCCTGTAGCCAAAATAAAGGTAATGAATCTGAATCCTTTTCCTGAAAACCCTGTCCAAACTTTCACTTGACTTTTAGTGAAGGCACATCTGAACAGGAAATACAAAACTACAGGTAAACAAAACAGCCCCTTAAATGTCACCAAAGAGGGATTTTAAAGGAAGCATGCCAGAGGGAAGACGTACACAGGTGAAGGTTTGAATGTGTGTGTGTGTCCCCAGACTGAAGACTGTGCCTTGTTCCTTGTTCACAGACTTCAGAGCACAGGCCACTGGAGGTCCATGCGGCAGAAACCCTCCTTCCCGGGATTTTTCCAGAGCAGACTTTATGTGGACGGTGTTCCCAAAGACACCTTCATCAAACTCCCTGTGAGTAGGACAGCCAACGAGTTTGTCCCTGGAGCAGAGGGACAAGCTCATTGGCTGCTGTTTTGACCGCTGCGTTGTTGTGCCACTCATGATACACATGTGCAGTCGGGGTTTGAGAAGGGAAAATCCAGCGAACAGAGGCAAATGAGAGAGAATTTTAGAAGGTTTGACCGATTTAATGGTGTACCGATATACTGGGTCGATATCTGCCTTTTCTTTTCATTTTTTTTTTTCATTTTTTTTTTTTGAATGCCGGATATGTCTTCTCTCTCTCTCTCATATGAAAGAGGTAATATCTTGCTCTTTTTAAGAGATTTTAATATTTTTAATAGCATGTCTTCTTTTATTTTCCATTTGCAGTATTCTCTCCTTAAAAAATAAAAACATTGAATTTAAAAGAATTGTTCTAGTTATATATTTTTTTTTGTTTTGTTTATTTTTTCGCATAGTCATTTTTTTTTTTTTTTAAATTGAAGATACTGAATACCAGGACAAAATATGGGCTTGAGGCAGTTTTAGTTTAAAAATCTAAAACTAAATTATAGAGATCCTGTCAGTTGTCACTGCTGTCATTTTGTCATATAAAGGCATTGGTTACCTACTAATATTCTTTTAAAATTCCTCACTTGGTATCACTTTGTAGCAGTGTTCATATATTATTTTCAAAATGCTGGATAATTCATTTTCAAGTTTAACTCCTAAATTCTGCATCAAAGAGGCAGCCCTGCTCTACTGAACCTGCCCGTCTGACCAGGCGCACAGATTTTTGAAATATTATGACATTTCTGAGCTGATATCTTTATTTTTGCGTCAGTTTTGGTGGAGCAGGGCTGATATGCACCTCTGCTGCCTTGCCCTGGAAATGCTCCTCACCTGGTGCTGATAGCTGTCTCTCAGGTCAGGTCAGTTCAGTATTTTTCTGTCCAACAAGGGGAAATGTGGCTTTCAGCAGAGCACAGATAAACAATAACAGTGCAACCGGTACGCTTGAATTGATGTGAAACTCAATATGTAGTTAGCAATTCAATACAAGAAAAATATGTTTGAGCATGTCAGCGACTCAATATGTAAGCACTGCTTTTTATATTTGATTCATACAATTATATTCATACGGTTTGGTTTGAATCAGTGCCTTGTAGAGTGATGCAAAATTTAGTTTATCAGCTATAAGACAGAAATGTCAGTGTTGGCATTATAATGTTATGATGATAATATATAAGGCACTTGTATAAAATAACTGAGGTTTTTGACCAGTTGCACATTTTACTCTGACACATAATGAAACTTTATGTGATATTTTTATTGTCAAATCATGCTTTTCCTTATTGAAAGACAGCGAATCTCCTTGGTTTGAATCAGTTGCACCACTTTCACTTTGTATTTTCACTAACAAGACCAAAGGATTACAGCAGAGCCGGGTTTGATTGTTATTAAACAGCGTGAAATGCCCATCGGTTCAGTGCTTACTACATATTAAACACCCATCTGCAAATTATTTTTATGCCTCTGCGCTGGTGACAGCTGTGGCTGGAGGCATAATGTCTCCAGGTCGTTCTGTCCATCCGTCCCATTCCCGTGAAGGCGATATCTCAGAAAGCCCTTGATAGAATTTATTCAAATTTGGCACAAACGTCCCCGTGGACTGATTAGATTTTGGTGGCCAGAGGTCAAAGGTCAAGGTCACTATGGCCTCATTAAACACATTTCTGGCCATAACTAAAAAAATCATACTCTAATTATGACAAAGTTTCACACAAATGTTAGCTATGTTAAAATGATGAAGTCATGACTTTTTATATCCAAAAGGTCATAGGTCAACTTCACTGTGACATCATCATGCTCTTCAATTCAATGCCATAACACAAACATTTTCTTTTCACTTCCTCTCCCTGGATATTGAGCTGCAGGGGATTATCGTCACACCATGTGACGAAGCTCTCCATCAGTTCTCTGTACTCCTCTGTAAAAATAGTCTCCAAGTGAAGACAGCAGGTTCCCCACTGGAGATTATTCACTGGAATCAAACCTATCAATATACTGATAGCTTCTTTTTTGCCAAAAAAACACACTTAATACCTTTTCATCAAATTCCTGCAGAGTTTTCACCACAAATATTGTATGAGTCTGGCTGTAAACTGCAGTTTGCCAGGTTGATGGAGGCATACGACTGTGAGGCGGTAATTCTAGTTTGAACCCCTGAGAAACAGATACAGATATGAATCACTGAAAATGTTTACACAGTAATTTTATTACAGTACTTCCACTTGCTGTGATTGTGAAAACATCTTGATAGGCTCTTTACATTGCAGCAAAAGACTTTCTCTCAGTGATCATTTTCATGCCGTCCAGCAGACTGCAATCACGGAAAATGTAAAGTGCCTCTTCACCAATCATTTCCCTTTTGTCATAAGCAGTAGCTTTCATGTTTTCTGTTTCTAAATTTGCTGTATATTATTCTCTCATAGATTTGCATTGCTGAGAATCAAAGCACAAGGCTGATTTATAGTAGATAGTGGCTTAACAACAAGACATACATTGTAATAGAGCCTCAACTCTTGAAAACTCCACTGACAGGCTTAAAACTCTCTGTTCACAAATTCAAACAACCCTCCAGTAATGAAACTGCATGTTTCAATCACATCAGTTATACTCTTAACTGAATAAAAGTAACGACTCTGTTGAGGTATGTTCATCTATTATATATGATCTGGCATCACAATATTCCCAGATCCACGTTAGGATTAAAGAGTTGCCGTGTTGCTGTACACTGAATATCAAAAAACAGACATGTAAAGTACATTAGAGATGATCCTGATGTTGAGTTGCAGCTTGTTTAACACTGATTCAGAGCTTAGTTGTCTCAAAACTATTACCAAAAACTAAAATATTTCTTTAGCTCGTCTGTTTCTCCTGATGTACTGATATACCTAATTTCACCTCAGGGATCAATGAAGTATTTCAGATTGTGATTCTGATATACTCCAGATTTAATAAGGGAAATCAGCAAAAGATAACACTTTTTACCTTGATTCACCTCATAACCATACTTCAGGAGTAGAATATGTCTCTGATATTTTGCTCATTCAGTGTTGTACAGTGTAGTCAATATACCAGGTAGCAGCACTGAAATAACAGTAGCTGTGCATTATGGGACTGGTCAGTGTGGTTTGAGTCTTTCAGCAGCCACATGGCCTGGCTCAAATTGTGCGTTGTATATGTGACCGGTGCTGCCTCTGTCCACAGGGCTGGACCAAAGGCGTGGTCTTCATCAATGGGAAGAATTTGGGACGTTTCTGGTCAGTCGGTCCTCAGCAAACTCTCTACGTCCCGGCACCCTGGCTTCACAAGGGGAACAACCAGGTATGTTTTTTTTACCCAACACTTTAAGGACCCTACCAGTTGTATTTCACCTTCATATTAACAGTCGTGATTATACGTCTGTATTGTTTGTCTCACATATCAGTCGTATAAGTGAGTGCAGGATATGCTTTGGTAGCTTATAAATCAAGGCTGATTTACCTCAATTCACCCTCATACTTGGTCCAAACTGAAAAACTGCTCCACGAAGCATGAACTTTGCTAGGCATAGGTATCTAATGAATTCTTGGCCCTAACATACATTTGCTAAAATAAGTGTTATTATCACTTAAATTTGTCATTATAATCACATGAGGGCCGCTATCAAAGCAGCCTGGCCTTCCATCACACCTCAGCGGAGCCACAGGCTGATTGCCTCCATGCCACGCCGCATTGATGCAGGCATTCATGCAAGAGGAGCCCCAACCTAGTATTGAGTGCATAAAAGATTTTTTTTTTAATGTAATATTCTAATATTTTGAGATACTGGATTTTTGATTATCATGAACTATAAGCCGTAATCATCAAAATTAAAACAAAAAAAGGCTTGAGATATTTCACTTAATGTGTAATGAATCTAAAATATATGAATGTTTCACTTTTAGAATTTAATTACTGAAAAAATCAACTTTTCCATGATAATAATTTTTTGAGATGCACCTGTATATTGTGCTCAACATCAAGTACTCCGTCTGTGTGAGCAACATATTTCCTTGGTCTGTGGCCCTAGTTCACCTTTGATAGTCTAGTCTTGCAAGCTAACTACATTTCCAACCGTGACAATGGCATCCCGAAACATGAACATAGAGGATTTTATAGGTGAGGATAGATTTTACAGTGTTTTGTCTGACTCGGATAGTCAGCCACATTTATTCAAGCCAGAGTGTGTGGCCAGAGAAATGCAGCTGGCAGAGGCTGAGGCTGCGGCTGCATTGGGCTGTCTCCAGACAGAATCTGGCAGCAACGCGATACCTTCCCGCAGGGTTGTGTGGAGATGTGGGCATGTTTATTTGTGCTCTAGCTATATGAAACAATCACAAAATAATGTTTTATTTCCCTGATTCACTTGCTTTGTTCTTGCAACCGTCTCTCTTCATTCACTCTCTTGCTCACTCAACCACCGCTGCTCTCCCTCTCTCCCTCTCTCTCTCTCTCTTGCTTCTGCTCAGTTTGCTCGCGTGATCTCTTTTTCTCTTGTGAAGGCATGTATGTTGTCAATAAAACTAGTCAAATATAATTTATGTTTGTTTTTTTTTTAAATTTGATTTCTGATCAAACAGTGTACACAGAGCCGAGCGAGCTGGGCAGGTTTTGAAAGGTTTTGGCCAGCGGGTGACAAGCTTTGTACAAAATGCATTCTGGTAGATGTAGGCACTGATGGCGTGGCAGAGGAGCTCACATTTCTTGGTCAATATAGCATTGTGTGAGGAATTTATTACTTCCATCAACTACATGTTCAATCAACACTTATTGGAGATCTCACATAAACAGTGGTAAAATTTTCCTTTAAGCGGCATCTATCGCTTTTTGTTTCTCGCTCTTGAACTCTCTCTCTGTGAGTGTGAATATGCTGACATGAGTGATCAACCACCTACTCACTCTCTCCTTTTTTGACCTCCGCTCCATGCCCAAGCTTGTTGTTTCTCCTTTATCTCAGGTCATAGTGTTTGAAGAGCAGGAAGCAGATGGTAAGATCCTCTTCGCCAGCAGCCCTGACTACGGCATGACCGTTGATGTCCAGTGACGACCGGAGGTGAGAGCAAGAAAAGATGGGAGGATGATGGGAGAATAACCGCAGAGGACAGGACTGAGGTGCCAGCCGTGAGCTGCATCCGTTCATGCCCTGATGGCCGCCAGGGAGACACGGCACTCACAAGAGACTTACTTCACTGCACATGACATTTTGTGTCTTATCAGAAAACACCAACACAGCAGTGATCCACACTAATCAAGTTCCTCACAGCAATTTTTTATGTCATGCCTGCATTACAGTTTGTGGAACCCCTTTTTTTAATCCGTTTTTTAATGGCTGTATTGAGTTTTGAGGTCAAAATTCAACTGTCGCCGCCTCACGTAATAACATTTTTAATGTAACAGAAGAACGTGGACATTAACCCACACACACATCTCACTAAAGACCAAGAGACTGTGACAGAATAATGTTGCCGATTATAAAGGCAGACTTTTCATTTAGAAATTACATCAAAGTTGTGTGAAAAGAACTCTGAATAAAGACTGGTTTTACCTCTTTGTGCATTCCCAAGGCTATGGAACCATATGAACTGCTTCATTTATCCTGCACACTGAGAGTCTGATATACAGTAACACTGGCTGCTTTTCAAATTTACCTTCTTATGATATGCTGGTGAGCTTGTGCAGAGAAGTCAACATCATAGGACATATTAGAGGCCTATTTTTTGAGTCTTATCTGTTCTCTGCGGTGCATGTAACGGATTTGGATATCGCTGCAATTCCCTCCTGTAAAGATATACACTCAGAGTGTGCTGTAATTGTGAAAACTAATCGGTGTGAATCAAGAGAATGGCACTGCAAACGTTAACTTGTCTGCAGCAGTCGTGATTTCCAAGGCTTGTGGATTCCAGACAGGTGATCTTGAGGAACTGGATAAATCCTCAGGCAAATTCACTGAATATCTAAGAGGTTTACAAATCCATTTCTTCGGACCCATTTAGTGACATATTAGTCACTATGTGGCGTATGGCTTACACTTTGTACTAATGACTGAGTTAAATATCCCACACCTTTGATGCAAATGTAAAACATGTGTTGGGAGACCGCTGTAGCCTGCAGCTATTATCAATATGCCCCTGAGCAAGGCACTTAGCCCCTTAACTTTTTGCCCCAGGCCATATTTGCCCAGTGTAAGGTCAGAAAAACATGCATTATGACTGCATATTGTATAAAGACGTGCAGTGAAAAGAAACAGGGGCACAGGTCATGTGGTTCTTAGTTGTTTATTTCTTTTGATTGAACTAAATGTCTCTGTCTGAGACAGAGGTGCTGTGGCAAATGAACAACCTTGAGAGTCACATGCAGAAGTGAGAGTCACATGAGGATGGGTGATGACAGTAGAGATGAGGGAAGGGGAGGACTTGTGTGAAGTGTATTGTGCCTTAGAGAAGCCCTCGGAGGGTAATTATTAAATGACAGTAAATACTGAATAATCTGTACTGGCAAAGTTGATGTGTAGGTGGGTTCTACTTGACTCAAGAAATCTCTGAGTACTAGATATTGCTTGGTGCTTTATTTGTTGGAGTCAAAACATATTTGAAATCTGATGTTGGAGGTTTGTTTACTTGTGAAATTATAATGTTCAAGGTGAAGCACAATCGATCATTCAAGGTATTACTTAGGATGCTTTGTCATGCCTGAAGCTGCCTCAGTAAACATCACAGGACAACATCATACCATCACAGAAACCTTCCTGATCAGTCCAGCCACATCCACATCTGCACCACAGTCTTCTGCGCTGGGCTCTGATTCTAGTTTTCAGCATCTTAACATGAGCAACCCTCATAAAATGAGAGGGGAAGTGGAGTGTCACTCCAAAACGAGATGAAATCCACCACCTGGGAAAAAATACCTACTGTTATGAAACAGGCATAAAATGAAAACAAATTATTGTAATTAAGAGGAGCTGACATAAAAAACAAAAAGCAAAACAAACAAAAAAAAACACAGGGTCCTGTAGATTTAGAGATAATGACTATCATACTTCAAAAGATCTTTTTTTTTCCCCAAAACAAATGCAATATTTCGGAGTATAGCTCCTCAGTCGGGTCTTTTTACTGCCCAGAATATTTTTGGGGAGCAATTAACTGAGATTAATGACCGTTTGACTCAAGTAACACAGACGATGAGGAGCACGTAGATCATCAGCGGTGCTACAAAGGAGACGGTGTGTGTCGCATGTTGGCAGCACTAACCCATATACTAATAATTGTGTTTGTGGACACCACTATAATTCAATTGCACATTCGCACTTAAAATAAATACATAAATAAATATATTAAGATCGTTTTTTTTTTGTTTTTTTTTAATAAATAATGGGAGCCAAGTTGACAAGTTGAAGAATAGAACAAATCAGAAAATCAGTTCCTCGTCTTTGATCTCAACGGCAGACCCCTGTGCAGCCCAGTATCATGCAGTCAGTGGGAAACAGCGAGTTACAGTACAGATACAATGCAGTCATTGTTTGGATCTGTATCTTATCATGTTCCGAGCAAAATGTGCAATAACACGGTTTTTCCAGTTGATGCACTCGAGAGGCTGCAGTGTCTTTGTAACTTTTCATACTGCAACAGTGTGTTTTGAGTGGTGGGAGCGGGGCTGGAGGGGGGATTG
>OMLB01021367.1:7997-32736 GCA_900302555.1 Myripristis jacobus
ATTTTCTCTTCTCTTCTATTCCCTCCCAATCCCTCTTCTCTTCTCTTCTCTTCTCTTCTCTTCTCTTCTCTTCTCTTCTCTTCTCTTCTCCTCTTCTCTTCTCTTCTCTTCTCTTCTCTTCTCTTCTCTTCTCTTTATAATGACTTTCAAGTTTTGGATCCAATTTGATGAACAGGTTTTGCTCAGAGGGAATGTTGTTCATTTTCTTTCTCCCATCCCTGAATGGATTTTATACTGTCAGTCACTGTTATAACAAGGATGATTGACAGCTGTGTCGCCCTATCAGAGGGAGCTTCTGGCAGAGCACCGGTCTCAGTGGCAGAAGACTCTCCTCCAGGCCCTGAGAGAGAGCAAAATGATCCTAGCCAAAACCAACACCAAGGACTACCGGCTCAACCTCTACCCCTATCTCTGTCTGCTGGAGGATCGCGAGTATGTCGACATCATGATACAGGTAATGCAGCTCACCCAACAAAACCTATAGCATGATGACATGCCTGAAGTCTAGCATTTGACAGGGAGTTGTCAGCATTTCAGTCATCAGTGTTTCTGATTAATGACAGCTGTATTTTAATACACACCATTAAATTATAAATGTGTAGCGCCTGTCATGCTTGTCCCTCCTTTGTTTTTCTCTCCATAGTCACTGTGTAATACAACCCAACCAATCTGGGTAACCACAAAACACTAATCTCGAAAGTGTCAACAGGACAACACAACAGCTGAAAAAGCATCAAGCTCTCTTTTTTATAACAAAGAAGAGCATGCATTGATCAGAAATGATTAACAATTTCAATACCCAGGAAATGATGTTCTTCTCAAAAGGACCATTTTCAGTTTGTTGGTTTTTGATGAAGTTGATGAAGGAAGTTGTAATAGAGCTGGACTGACTGATATGGCATTTAAGTCAATCAAATTTGAGTGTCATTGATGGGTTTGCTTGTATTTCCTTTAAATTTTTCACCAATGTTTTGATCTGTTTGACCTTTGAAAGTTTTTCTTCTTCTTGTCCAGAGTGTGTCCAGCCTGCCTCCCAGTGGAGAGTCACTCAAGATTTTAGCCAGAGACCTGGGCAACAGGTTGTACACCAAGTATTGTGTGCAACAGAAGGGCCGCAACCAAATTGTGGAGAAGCTAAGCAACATTTACAGTGCTTACACAGACCTACTGGCCAAAGATACCAAGGTAGAGAATTTAGATCTTATTTGTTCATGTATATACATATCATATCAAACATATCAAGACTTTTTTGTTTTTCTTATTGTCTTTCTTATTTTGCTCCATGTGGCTTTCATCATGTGTACCTCTTCATTTGTATCATTTTTGCCAGTTGATAAATTTCTCATAACTTAACCAGAGCAAATTATGCTTACATATCTTTTATACTCAATCTGCATTCAGGGATTTTTTTATTCCATCTGGTTTATATCTCCCAAACTTTAAAATTTATGTTGAAAGGGAGTTAATTCTAATGAAATGAATAATGCATAATGTTTCCCCCTGACCCATATAATGTAATCACTTTGACAGTTCTTCCATTCCTTCAAGGTTGCTTGACCCTGTGGTAAATAACTATAAGATGTTGTTAAACAGTTGATGGGTGGTAACATTTTAATACGTCTAGGCTGCTTGTGTAATATATATCAAGGCTCTTCCAACAGGAATGGGGTGTAATGATGATTGATTATGCCCAATTTGACCATTTCTCATATTAAAATCTAAAGGGTAAAACTTAGGCCTTGGCAGTTAACAGAAAATTCACCATGCCTACCACCTCATGTAAACTTCACCTTGAATCCTCAGGGGAGGATGTCTCATTTGCTAGATGTAAACACATGACTTCTTTCCCCTCCCTGTAGGTATATGATGTTCTTCCCAGAGAACACTGGTGTCAGCTGGAGACAGAGCACAGTTCAGGACCCACTCTCCAGGGGGATGAGACCCATTGGCCATATACTGTAACCGTGGAGCTGGGCACCTACATGGTGGACCTGATGGTCAAGAACCTCAAAATTAATAGTGACATCCTGAACCCGGCCTGTGACAGGAAGCTCATCCCCATTCTCTACCACATGTACACTTTCCGTAGCACCCGACAGGTACAACAGCTATGCAAATGCAGTAATGACAATAATGAGCCCTAGGGTAATCCTTCTGTTGCTGGAACATATCTATCTATCTGTCTATCTATCTATCTGTCTGTCTGTCTGTCTGTCTGTCTATCTGTCTGTCTGACACTGATGTTGGATGAGAGGGCCTGGCTCACAATCTCAATTCTAGTTCATCCCAAAGGTGTTGGATGGGGGTTGAGGTCAGGGCTCTGTGCGGGCCAGTCAAGTTTTTCCACATCAGACTCACCAGCCATGCCTTTATGGAGCTCGCTTTGTGCACTGGGGCACAGTCATGCTGGAACAGAAAAGGGCTTTCTCCAAACTGTCCCAGGGCTTTCTCCAGTAAGCTGAAGGATTAAGATTCCCCTTCACTGGAGCTAAGGGGCAGAGGCCGACCCCAGAAACTCTAGCCCATAGCATTATCCCTCCTCCACCACACTTTACAGTCGGCACAATGCAGTCAGGCAGGGAACTTTCTTCTTGGCATTCACCAAACCAAGACTCGTCCATCAGACCAGATAGAGTAGCATGATTCATCACTCCGCAGAACTGATATTAGTGCCAGAGGAGGTTTGGAGCGCTGCAGTTATTGAGTCAGCAGAGCGTTGGCAACTTTTACGCAGTATGTGCCTCAGCGCTCGGCGACCCCACTCTGTAACTCTACATGGTCTGCCACTTTGCGGCTGAGTTGCTGTGGTTCCTAAATGCTTCCACTTTGCAATAATACCACTTAAAGCTGATTGCGGGATATCTAGGAGGGAAAAAAATTCATGACTTGCTGCAATGGTGGCATCTTACATTACATTACATTACTATTACAGTGCCATGCTGGAATTCAGTGAGCTCTTCAGAATGACCCAGTCTTTCACAAAAGATTGTGAAGGCAGACTGCATGACTAGGTGCTTGATTTTATACACCTGTGACAATGGGACTGAATAAAACACCTGAATTCAGTGATTAAGAAGTGTGACCCAATACTACATATTTTCAATGCAGACCATGAAACTGATGTGCCACACAGAGAGTTTATAGCTATTGCTAATTTTCAACTCTTGTCCCTATTTAATTGTGCCCACATGGGGGTTTGTATGCAGGTCCCCACATCCTCCCTAATAAGCGTACTCAGATCCTGATCTGAGAGACCACAATTGATAACCTGACAACAAGGTTCCTGAGCATTAACCCAAACCAAAAAAAAGACCCTTTCAACAGGGATTTAAGTGGAAAAATTGGTCAAGGATTAGACTTAAAGGGATCGCCTGGAAACTAGCCTTGAGAGAAGTATTCCAAAGGGTTTAAAAAAATGTTAGATCCAGAGCTGTGCGCTGCAAGGACCCTACATCTATATTTACAATTATTATGTTCAGTTTGGCCACTCCAAATTTGTTCTCATGTTTTTTTTGATTGAATGTTCACCACGGTAAATGTAAAACTAATTGCAGCGTTGACATTTTCCTTGAACAAGTACGAATCACAGCAGGACCCAAACAAAGAAAATGCCTTGTAACTGACGACCTTCACATTGGACAGGGCTGTCTGTCATTCTAAAGGACATAGCTCTGCTTTGTCAAGCCTTTCACCTTGTACACCTCAGCACCCTCCTGTCCAGAGTATATGAATTATAAAACCGTTTTTTCCCATATGTGAATTGGCAGAGGGAGCAGTTGAGTAAGATGAATAGGTTCCAGGCTAATCCCTTTTTTAGTGTCCCCTTAATTGGCTGGCTGATTTACTGCCCTGGGACCCTGGCAGGGGATTGGGGAGACTGTGTTCAGTCCTAGGAGGCAGAGAAAGGGAGAGAAAGAGTGAGAGAGATGTAGAGAGAATCCAGCCCTTGATGCACTTTGACAGAGGGGTGCATTGTAGGAATTTAAGCCCCCTCTTGCCCCTTCTGTATCCTTGTTTTTTTCTGTCTCTCTTTCTCCCTTTTTTTGTTCTCACACACTTGCCCTCTTATTCTTTCTTTTTGTCTTTCTCTCCTTTGTTGTTCAGTGTGAGGATGGAGGTCAGTACGCAGCATATTAGTGCTATGTTGGGGGAAAAAATATTGAGCTGGAGGAGAAAAAAACTCAGAATTTCAGAGATTAAAGTTGTACATTTATGAGAAAAAACTGGGAAAAATAGTTTTTCTTTCATTTTTTGGCCAAGGAACCACATGGCTTCATTATGCAAGGTTGGATCAGCCACACACTGCAGCCGCAGCCACTTGCTGTGTATCATGCCTGCAGTTGTTGACCTCACAGCAATGCCTCCTCAAACTCTGGATCCTTATGATTTTGTGATTCTGGACTAAAATCACAAGTATT
This sequence comes from Myripristis jacobus, assembly GCA_900302555.1. Classification (NCBI taxonomy): domain Eukaryota; kingdom Metazoa; phylum Chordata; class Actinopteri; order Holocentriformes; family Holocentridae; genus Myripristis; species Myripristis jacobus. Next base: position 12,416 of record OMLB01021367.1, read on the forward strand.
TCCTTGTTCCTGTCTACTAAATCCAATAGTATAAGAGAAACTGAGTTTTTGTGAGTTTTTCAGTAATACACAGCCTCATCATTTTTTTCTTCCTAAAATTGCCCTAATACACCGTCATAGGTCAGCCCATCAGGGGTGCATCGTAATGATTTTACAGCTCCGCATGACGGTGTGACTCATGCAAGCAATGCTGAGGTGTGATTTTTCCGTGAGCCTGTTGGATTGGTGTAGAACCTGATGTGATTTGCCTCAACTTAAATATGAATGTGTATGTTTATATACATAAGTGCAGTTCTTTCCTTAAGGTGCAGTTAATCTGCCTACATGTTTCATAATCTGGTGAGTTAGGAGTAGCATGTGAATCAGGCCTGATATTTTGAAGTCGACCCCTACTGCAGCTGAGAAAATTTCATTCGACCTCGATCCAACCCACCAGCCAGAACAGAATGTTGAATGTTGTTGTTGTTATTTATCCACCAGGTCGGCTTCATTAAGCCCCACCCCATCCTGACCCAGATGCTGCAGGAAGCCATGGAGACCAAACTGACCTTTGACTCCTATGTGATCCCGATGCTGTGCCCACCTGTGCCATGGATCTCTGCCAAGTTTGGGGCCTACCTGCTGACACCTACCAAACTGATGCGTGCGATAGATGGGGCCACCCAACACGAACTACTGCTGGAAAAATGCCAGAACCTCCACGCCGTCCTGGATTCGCTCAACCAGCTGGGCACATGTGCCTGGAGGATCAATAAACCCCTCTTGGACATTATTATCTCCATCTTCAACGACCGAGGTAGTGACAAGCTAGACATCCCTCCACCCATGTCAGAGGCCCCCAAAATCCCCCACTTCAACCCCCAAGATCCTTCCTATACCTCCACCGAAAAGGCCCACATGAAAAGGGAAGTGATCAAGGCCAAAAAGAAATGCAGCGAGATGCACAGCCTGCGTATGGACGCTCTCTATAAACTCTCCATCGCCAACTACATGAGAGACGAGATCTTCTGGTTCCCTCACAATATGGACTTCCGGGGACGTACCTATCCTTGCCCTCCCTACTTCAACCACCTGGGGAGTGATGTGACGCGGGCCATTCTTGTCTTTGCGGAGGGGAAGCCTCTGGGCCCGAAAGGCCTGGATTGGCTGAAGATCCACTTGGTTAACCTGACTGGACTGAAGAAAAGGAGTTCACTACAGGGCAGGCTGGAGTATGCCAACTCCATCATGGAAGACATACTGGACTCTGCTGACAACCCTCTAAATGTTAGTCATCATTGGTCCTTGCCATTTTTTTTTTAGCACATATTCCACCCATACTTTCACAGCTACACATACCACACCTGGGTATTTGGGACTACAGCTAGGTGACTTATTACTGATGCTAATTTCCAGAGTCGTGTGAACCCCACTGATAGATACACATAAAAATGAGCACATATCTCTTAAAGAAATACAAAGACAGCACTTTTTTAATTAACGAAATTGATATTTAAACCAGCACAACTACTACATCACAGTCAGTGACTAGTCAGTGTAATCAGAATGACAAAATCTAATGAATTTCTATTAAAAAAAAAATAATAATACAGAAAAATATAAAAGACATAACCAAATTCTCTTTGCTAGCTAGATAGAGGGAAGATTAAAGTTGTCATTCATTTGAGTCAACACAGGTGATGGAGGCAGGAAAATCCTCCCTGAAAGAAGTAACATGATTAGAAATCTCACAGTTGTTTTCTATGACTATCAATGAGTCAAACCACTATATGAGTTTCTATTAAAATACTGGATACCCACCCTATGAAAATGCTCCTCTGTCTGTCTCATGGTGAGTGAATGGTCAGTGTAATCAGTGAGGAAAACTAATAGGGGTATGAATTTCTGTCAAAACACAGGATAAAAATGCTCATCTGTCTGTGTTTTTGTATGCAAGATAAGTGCGTCACGTGGCTGTGTTTGTTTTTCAGGGAAAGAAGTGGTGGATGAATGCAGATGAGCCGTGGCAGGCTCTGGCCTGCTGCATGGAGATAGCTAATGCTGTGAGATCTCCTGACCCAGCACGCTTCATCTCTCACTTCCCTGTCCACCAGGTACCGTAACACATCGGGTTGAGAATTATTTATGGACTGACAGGGGCATGCAGGTGTGCGGGAGTCCTTTAAAAAAAAAAAAAAAAAAAAAAAAGTCACATTTGATCCATGCAACAGTTAATGTATCCATCACCAGCATTGTGTCTCATCGTAGTGCATGGGTGTTGAACCGTGTGACACAGAGGGCCAAGAGGCTGCAGGTTTTCATTCCAACCAAAAACTCCACCAGGTGATTTCACAGATTACCTCGCCTTCAAGCAGAGAGATGGGACTCATCAGTGGAGTTTTTGGCTGGAATGAAAACCTGCAGACTCGTGGCCCCCCATGGCTCATGGTTGCACACCCCTGTCATTGTGTATTTGAATAAGACACTGAACTCCTTCCTGCTCACTCTCTGTAAGCTGCTGTGTACAAGAACCCAAAATATAAATGTAAATTTACTGTGTATGATGGGGCTTGGCAATATGTTGGAAGTTTCCTGTCACCATCACCTCATCTGTTGGCGATTGCTGGGTAGCCTTGTGGCTTGTGGGTTATGATGACGTATTACGTTACTAATCACAAACACTGTCACTAATGCATGCAAATTTAGAGCAAACTGTAGAATTTTAAGTTTCACTTTCATTTTTATATCTGAGAGCGTGCTGTCTGGTTGATTTTAGGTAAATTCTGTACCTGTAACCAACTTCTTATTTTGTGGTGACTGTGCCAATTTTGTGACTGTGTGTCCCAGATAAGCCTATTTTTGGGAAACACTGCAATTGCAGTGTGTTTTTTTCCTCAGCAATGTGAAATTGTGGCTGTAAAAACAACTTTGACACACCACCACAGTTTGAGATGTTAAGGAAAACGCTGGGAAAAAGTGTCAAAAAACAATCAGCTAGTCTCATCACTAATTCCCATAAGATATTTGTCCTGTTGCTCCACCCTAATGCTTGACTTGTGAAATAGAGAGGAAAAAATGAATAGTTTAGAGCTTGAGAACAGAATTTTTCATTCTCATGGAAAGAATATTGAGAAAAATTTGTTGCATTTCAGTTACATTTTAGTTTTTGTACCTGTGATTTTTGTTACCTCTGTACATTGTGTCTGCCTGTGTATCTAGTGTGCTGTAGTTTGAGTATGTCTGCATAGTGAGTGTAGTATTTTGCTCTTCTGAAAACACTACTTGCCCATCATATCTCCAGCTTATAGCCTCCTAAAAATAAGGTGTGCCATTCAGTCATGCTTAATAATGCTGTTTTAGAGAACACATCAAAGTTAACACACCAGGACCTCCCCAGCCATCTGGGGTCGTTTTATGTTATCTGCTATAAACCTGCGGCCCTAATCTCAGGCACCATATCACAGTGAGGTACAACTGAGATTTGGGATTTTAACCCCGCTCTATTTTCACACAAGACAGAACATGTTGCTATGTTTGAAACCACCTTGGGATTATCATGTTTAGACAAAGCCTCTGCAGTGATGGTGGTGTACATATTTGCTGTGTATACACATAACCAACTTATTGTGCAGGCTCAAGATGGTACTCCAATGATTTGCAGGTGTAAGCATGATCTGTGGCTTGTATAATTTTTCAAAGTGTTAAGCAACCTTGCCTGCCCCTTAGGTCCTCATTAATAGGCTTTTTATACTGTAGCTTTTATTTGTCCCTTCAGCAAGTGCCTCTTAGTTACATTCCTTCCCTTTAGTTTCAGCGTTGAAGTGCAACATTCAAATTAAGTGACACTTGAGAAGCTGTGGGAACAAGGCAAAATGTTGCTCTGAACTGAAACTAATGGCCTCACACATACCATGCCTGTCATCTTTTGAGCCGATGCTCCTGTGATTCATCTCGGTCATTATGTTTTTCATTCAGTTTCTCATCTTCACACTGACCTTGCTCCCCTTTCTTGTTCTTTCCCTCTCTATCTATCCTCTCTTCCTTGTCTTCACCTTCCCCCCTTTCTCCCTTTGTTCTTTCTCTTCCAAATTCCTTTAATTACCTATTCCGTCTCTGTTCACCCTTAACCCCTCTCCCTGCGGCGTCCTCTCTGTCCTGATCTCGTTCTTCCTCTCTCTTGGTTCACTCTTTTCTTTCTGTCTTTCCTTCCCCTCCCCGTCACTCTACCTCTTCTCCAGGATGGTTCCTGTAATGGTCTGCAGCACTATGCCGCCCTGGGCAGAGATGTCATTGGTGCCACGTCAGTCAACCTCATGCCCTGTGATGTGCCCCAGGATGTGTACAGTGGGGTAGCACAACAGGTCAGCACCAGTGGGATGGTGTGGGTGTTCATTTTATTGCTCCCCTTCTTTCAGCTGCATAGACCTGCAGTTGCAGCGGTATTTGAATTGCGACTGATTTAGGTTGCATGACACAGTACATTTGCTCAGTTATTAATATTCAGATGATTCATTCAGTCCCATAGTGAGTGACAGACCAAGCATTGTGAATACATTTGAACTTTTTTAGTTTTTGTCTCGCATTTAATACTGCTCCGTTTCCCATGCCTTACATCAGTGTGCAGTGAGGATAGACTGTGCCTTCTCTGTCCAAGGGCTCACAGTTGAAGTCCTGCTGGCACACACACAGCCCAGTCCAAGGGCTGTTATGAGCCTGCTTATTTTAAGGAGAAACAATTTGGAGTTAATGATGAACGTATTGATTTTTTTTCTTTTTTTTTTATTACCAGAGGGAACAATGTGTTGACGCTGTTGGGGAAAAAACTCTGTCCCAGGCCAAAGCCTCCCACAGGCAGTGACTGTTACTGCAAAATACATTGTAGACTTGTCAGTGAGCTGGCAGATGACTGAAAATACAGTGCAGTTTGCTGCAGGCTCCCATGTCATTGTCCCTTGGTTACCTCTGGGCATTGCAGTTATTGTTGCAGTAATTATATCAGGCTTGAGAAATAGCGAGGTGCCTATCTGGATAAAATAATTGTGATTGTTTATTTTTAGGGCTAAGCTATACAGTACTAAGCACTAAGTCTGCTCTGGTAACAAGAAAGAATCGTATAGTATTAAAGACATTACTGGAGTGTTTAAGGGATAGTTCACCCATTCAGAAAAAAAAAAAGATATTTGTTACCCTCGAAGTAGTATGTAGGCCACGAGTGATGCTGTCCCCCTCTCTCCATTCCTGTTATGCTGGATGCTGGCCAGATGGCCCCAGTGCTATTAGCTTCCTGTCATTAAGGAGATATCCCCCGTTAGCTTTCTTTAAAAATAACTAAAATCACTCAAATAAGGTTCAGCATCACTTTTAAAAGTGATGTTGTCCAAAAAGAAAATGCATACATGATTACTGAGTGCAAGGACAATGTTGTTAACTGTTTATGATTATACTGTAGCTTTGTTTAAGTGTGGTAACAGAAGAAAGGTATTCCAGTTTTGGCATTGGCCCCTTAGAATAGAGGCCTGAGATTTCCTACACCCAGAAATGCTGTCTCAGTTCATTTGAATTTAAATGTCAAATCCAGTAAAGTGAGGATGTAAGAACAGTGAGAGGAAGATAGCACCTCTACTGCCCTACATACCATTTGGGTGTTAGGTAAAATAATACCAAATTTTTCATATGTGCTGTGTGCATGTGTGTCAGGTGGAGGAGTTCCGAGCGCGGGATGCAGAGAGCGGTCTGAAGATCGCCCAGGTCCTGGAGGGTTTCATCAGCAGGAAGGTGGTCAAACAGACTGTGATGACGGTGGTGTACGGGGTGACACGCTATGGCGGACGCCTCCAGATAGAGAAACGACTGAAGGAGATTGATGAGTTCCCCAAGGTAGAGGATGCCATTTTATTTTTAGCAAGGTATCTGCATGGTGTTATAGTTTGACCTTTAGCACGGGGTCTCCTCTGTACAGGGCTTTCCCTTCAGCTTCCTCCCACTGTCTACAGTTTCTTGCTGAAAATATGCATTATACATCATACATTTTTAGCATTACACACTCAGCCTATTAATCACAGATGGTCTCATGATGAAATATGTGGCCTTCCCTATTGAGGTCTATCCTCATTGCTTCTAAATTCCCTGTTGCTTTCTGCATACACATGAAGGCATTTATCACCCAGGTGACAGTGGCTGCATCTATTTGCAGTGCATTTTGTTTGCCAAAGGGATTTCGGTAACTATAACCTTAATTTTGTAAGAGCTAGATTGTTTCTAATTGAACTGCATGGAACAATGACAGAAGCTGCCAACATTTGCATTGCCCTGTTGTAGTAAAATGTTGAATGGTCGTGTCACAGCGGCCAGGAAAGAATACACCAGTAGATTCATGTCCATATCCATTCTATTTATAGCTACTATAGATCTATTTTTAGTTTGAAACTACTGCATCTCTATTTGGCTAGAGATAAATGGTACTTTCATGGGCAAACCCAGTCTACCGAATGAAACAATAGGAGGAGAATAGAAGCATTTAATCTTCTTATAGCTGAGTAGTGTTTAATCTCAGTCAAATAGCCATATAGTTCCTTACAATAGCTATAGTTAATCACATTGTCTGTGCAGATGGGATTGCCATGATACTCCTCTGAGTATATCTAGCATCTAACAGCCCTAGGATTGTGTTAAATGACTTCTTCTTAATGTCCCTAATTGTTTAAATCGGGAATTTGGGAAAAGTGTAATTGTGATTGATTACTGTGGGCTGAATAGGGGATGAGAAAACTTAGATAAAAGTCCACCAAGGAGGAGATCATATCACTGTAATAATACAGCACTTGAAAGACCGCTTCACTCAGTACTGCAACATTTATCACAAGTTTGTATTATGAATTTGATCCCTAATTGTTACAGTGGGATTTTTTTTTTAAATTGAGAAACTATGTAGCTGCTTGAAAGCAATCTGTATATGTGGATCATATGTTGTATTTTCAGGAGTATGTATGGGATGCGTCACATTACCTGGTGCGACAGGTGTTCACTGGGTTGAAGGAGATGTTTACAGGAACCAGAGAGATTCAGGTGGGTCCACTGCACCTGCATACAACAATATACTCTCATACATTATTACAACATACGCTGCCACTCTTTTGTAATGTTTGCTGTTTTTTGCAAAATTAAGTACAACACAAATTTTGTTTAAAATTACAGCTGAGCACTCCTTTTTGTCATTGCACTAGAGAGGCATGTTCTTGTTTTTCATGTTGTGATGTCCTGTAGTAGACCATGCCGGTCCTATTTTGATATCTCGTCAGCATTTCTGATTGTATCTGTCTATCACAAATATTGGTTGCATTAGTGTGTACAAAATATGATTCGGTAGGTTAGCACTTAATCCTAACTTAATCCAGTTCACTCCAGTTCATGTTCAAAAAACTGCTTTGTGAAACTTGAATAGATAATATGCATAGATAATGAAGTATTTAGAACACTTATACATTATTTTGCTAAATTACTCCATTATAATTAAATCCATGTTCGAAGAACAAAGAGTGTTTTTTGGGCCTACTTGTTCTTAACTCCCAAGCACTTTGGTGGGAACTATGGAGCATAGCTGCAACTGGCTGCCTAGTCTAGACATATGCCAGGATGAATAGCAAGCACTCCTTCTTTTTCCAACTTATGTATAGGGAACGTGTTTCTTTTTGACCTCCACTATACTTTCTGCCCTCTGAGCTGTCAGCCACTGACAATAAAACTGAAGAGCTATAGAGAAGGAGAGCCTCTGGGCTTACTTCAAGCACACTTGCATTGAGCCAAGGATGTAGTTGGCTCGAATCTGAATGCACCTGGAAAAATAGTCCCTTTCAGGTGTGCAGATTTCAATGCATTTATTTAGCTTTTGCGAAAGTACACGCTGACCGAGTATTCACAAGATGGAATTACCCATCCATAGCAAGTTTCAAGTTTCACAGATCAGTATTTCACCCCCACTTCTGTTTATTTTTTGAACACATGAACAGAAATGGGAATGAACTGGTGTAACTTAGCCTTGACTTTTAAGCTACCAAAGCATGCTCTGTATACACTTCAGCAGCTGATATTTCTGATGGAGAAATACGACTGTTGACTGTTTATGGGATGTGAAAATAGGACTGGTACGGTCCTATAAGTCCCACGCAGCAGCGGCCTGAAAATGACATAGCCACATGTTCACATAACACACAGTGCACATGAATGAAAACGTTTTTCTACACATTTGAGAGTATACAATACACAGTAGCACCCACCCATTGTGCACATTTCTTTAAGGCAGCAAGAACTCTCCACTGACCCATTAACAAATATAGGATGTGATTGTTTTTTTGTTTGTTTGTTTTGTTTTTTTCTATTAATAACTAGCTCACTTTACTCTTACCTTGAGCTGTAGCCATTTATTACACAGAGCCCATTTGTAGATCCAGTTCATTTATAGCATACACCTGGTAGGGAATTGTACATTATCTCTGCAGTTTGGCTAGCCATCAGAGCCACCACCCAGTGTTTGTGTGCATCCCATAAGGAATATGTGGGGACGGCCCAGTCTCAGATGAAAAATCCCTTTCCTATCATACCTTGGCCCCAAACTGGTGCTGGTGTTTGTGTGTGTGGTGTGTGTGTGTGTGCATGTGTGCGTGCCTGTAGCCTTTAAATAGGTCACATCTTCTTGCTTTTTTACAGCGGAGAGTGGGAGAGGGGTAGACGATCAGTCCTTTGTGCTGTCATCCCTGACCTCTCTTCTCTTTATATTCCCTGCTTATTCTGTAAACACTCCTATTCTTTCTCGTCTAACCACATTTCCACCCGCCATCTGCTCCTTCTTGCTCTCTCTTCTCTCTGCTGCTCATCAATCCATTGATCAGTCAGTCAATACGTCAAGTTATCTACCTAGGTAATCTCACTCTCTCGCCCATTTCTTTGCTCTCAAGCTGTCCTTCTTTATTTTATTGTGCCTGGTAGTGGATTGAGGGAGAGAGGAGAGGAGAATAGAGAGAGGAATGGAGTTAGGCTGATGAATGGAACAGCTTTGGGACAGGCAGCTACCTGCGAGCGTCTAGCTTCTAGGACATATTTGTCTTTCCTATAGCTCTTGTGTTTGTGTGTGCATGTGTGTGTGTGTGTGCGTGCGCGTATGTATGAATGTGTGTGTGGAGATACCAGTGAGACATTAATAGGGCTTCCATTCTTGGAGATTAACTGTGTCAGAGACTCAGCTCATGCAGACAGCACTGTTGCGCTCCTAAATTTCATAGTAAGCAACAACTCTCCACCTGTTCGGCACCAAGTCTGCAACACCTGTTTGCAGTCAAATACTCCATGGACTACGGGAACAGCCTAGATGAATAGATCATCTGTTGATGCCTTGGAAAGGAAGTTGCTTTTTTTGTTGCTCCACATGCACAGCAGCGACTTTACATTTGCAGCCTGATTTATTAAAACCGTCACACAGCAGAACATGAAAACTTCATCAGCCAACTGTCAGAACTTGCTGATTTGAGCGTGATTGCTCTGCTGTTGTACAAATGTACACACAAGCACACATACGAGCATGGGAGGAAACACACACACACACACACACGCACACGCAACAAATAGGCTGGAATTCACTCTGAGTGATTGGTGGAGTGCCCTACTTTTTTCTGAGTGCCGTCCTCACTCCAGTGTGTGCCCTCACTTTACCTCTGGTGGTGTCCCTGTGTTGCAGGACTGGCTGACGGAGAGTGCCAGGCTCATCTCCAAGTCTGGCCGCACTGTGGAGTGGGTGACACCCCTGGGTTTACCCATCATACAGCCCTACCACCGCACTCGTTACCAAGTGGTAAGTCTCATCAGAACATGTGTGGGGGAGGGTGGGTGTGTGTGGGAGGAAACTGGGGTGAAAACTTTGTCTCAATCGCTGTAAGGTAAGGTAAGCCAGATAAGCCAGGTGTCTGTCTGCATGTAGAATGAAATGTTTGGACACCAAATTACCCCGCTGCATAGTTTACACATGACTTCATACATAATCAAACACTGGCCTTTTCACAAGAAAATTCAGGTGTTTGTGCTATTTCTGTGCCTTAACTAGTACAATTTGTGTTACAGTTAATGTCAGCAGTGAAGGTAATGGCGCCTACTTGTTATCTTAATGAATAATGCTGTTTGTTTTAGCACCAGGTCTTGGCCATATACTATATGACAGACAGTTTAGCCAATTAAAGGCCTTTCTTCACTTTCCCGTATTCTGAAAGTTACCAGATGACCTTTGCTCAGCTCCCCTCTCGCAGCTTCACTTGTTTGTCTTGCTCCTGTTGGCTTTTTCTCTCACCTTTCACTATATTTTCAATACATACACAACTGGCCTTTTCACATCTCCTACTTTATCCACTTCTCAGCACGCATATCCATATGCACATAAGCATACACACATGAATCCCTGTCAAGGACAGTACTTAACAATAAGATAAACCCTATGAACACTGTCAGCGACTGGAGCCCCGTACTGTTATATGGTTCTAGCTTTTAAGATTTGACTCATCCTTTCTTATTGCTTGAACTCGTATTTCCCTACGGCCGTACAGCACTTTTGATCATCATCATTCCACAGTGTGATTTCCGGCTGTTACATTTTATTGGACTTTTATGGAATTTCTGATGAACTTCATCATAAATCAGGGTGTCCGTCTGGCTGGTAGAAGAATGGTGGGTTTAACCATGGACATACAGCAGACAGTCACGCCTTTCTGTTCGATTCGGTCTTCAGTTTTGGATGGAAAGAACATGGCCACGGCCACAACTACACAACTAATTTACACACAAACACAAGCGTACACACTGATACTTGGAGGAGCAGCTCTCCTGATAGGTGTCAGCTCATAACATGCCATAAATGCTGTGGTTTTCTTCACCGGCAGCAACCTGCAGAGTTAAGAGTGAAGGGTGATAACTGTAAAACACCTCTGCCTCTTTTTCACTGGCTATTTTGTAGTGATAATCAAAAGTCTTTGCGCTCTCTCTCTCTCTCTCTCTCTCTCTCTCTCTCTCTCTCGCTCACTCAAAGTAAAATATCTGTTGTCTTACTCCTCTCATAGATGAGGACACCCAGCCTTGCATTGAGCTGTAAATTCTGTACACTCTGTGGATGGAATGTCCTAGCTGGGCTTTCCAAGTTAAGCGGTCTTGATAGGGTTAGTGTATGAGTGCACTACTGATGGTGTATTGTGATTGCACTGAGTGGCCTGACTATAATGGAGCTCAGTGGCATCACAAAATTTCTCTGCCACTATGGAGACCCTGACAGCAGCACGTCTTAGAGATAATGTGCCTGTATGCCAGCACGTCTGCAGATAACGTGCCTCTGTCTGTTTGTGTTGGTATATGGAAAGAAAAAGATTGCATGTATCTGTGTTTGTGTCTGAGAGTGCATATATGGTGTGCTGAGTGTATAAAATCCACATAGACTCGAGCAGTGCTCCTTGACGAAGGAGTGGAGGAGGTAGTCACACTCTGTATGTATGCCAAGCACAGAGTGACAGCATAAGCAAGCCTGTATGCTTGCCCAGCATGTGGCCTGCTCTTTTAGCATGGCATCAAGCAGCAGGTTGCATTGCAGGAGGAGTGACACCTAATAAGCAGGTGCAAGGGAGCAAGGGTGACAGATGGTGGGTCTCCTAAGGATGCATCTCCCTCTGTCGATGTTGCGGGACACGTTGCATTGATGTGATCCACTTCTCTTATTGCTCAACAGGCGCAAGGAATCTGATTAGCTTCGCCTTTATTACAGCCCTCAGATGAATAAATGAATGAACGAAGTGATGACTTCATAGTTGAATGACAGAGGTTTTATCTTATGTTTCACAGATAACTTTCTTCATCCCCTGGAATAATTCTCTAATCCAGTTGCATCATAGGGAAACAAAAATTAAACTGTAACTTCCATAAAGGTCACCCTTTCCCTTTGTAGCTGGATTAAATTCAATCTCCACGTCCCGTCTCAGCCTCATAAATCCCTGGCCACTGTGTTTCCCGGGGTCATTGGTAATTAGACTGTAGGGAGAATGAGAAGATGAAGCATGATGAACAATAAGTAAACAAATATGTGTGTGTGTGTGTGTGTGCATGTATTTGTGTGTGGGCACTTTCTTATTTGTGTGCATGCATGAATATGGGTATGAGTGAGTACGTACACCTGTGTAATTGTGTATTTTCCGTAGTTGATGAGAGGTGAGGAAATTAGACGGGAGAGCTGAGTGGAGCATGAACATACATCAGCATGGCTGCCTAACAGGATTGGGAGATACTAATCAGATCAGAGGTCATTTTCGCTCTGGCTCAGATTCCGTATTTGTTTTTCATCCCTCTCCTGGGTGAGGTTAGAGTGAAATCTCACTCTCGGCGGATGATGACACAAGGGAGTCGTCAGGGACTGGATTTATGAGCTTATAGCGTGACAAAAAACTTGTGTTCCAGTGTCCTCTGTGTGGAGAGAATCGGTTAGGTGACTTTGGATTTTGGTTGTAAGCAGTGATTTCCCTGGACAGTTACACATTTCCATCCCAAACGAGGTGAAACAAAAGCGCTGGCCGCAACATGGGTGTTCCAGACTCTTATTGCCGACACAATCTGCTTAAATCACAGTGTGCGATATTTGTTGCTTTCAAACTGTCAAAGCTGTATCCATAACAGAATAACAGTGTTAATAAAAAACTATGCTCCTAATAGCAAACCTGTGTTACTATTTTAAAAACTCATGTTCCTATCCAAAGACCGATGTTGTTAAATTACTAAACAGATGAAAAGCTCTGGCTGTTTGGCCTTACTTTGCCTTCGTATTAAAGTAGCATTAAAGCAGAGCGTGTGAAAGTCCAAGGGCTTGTAGCAACAGAATGAAAATGCTTTTAATTCTAAATCTGGGGAACTATGCATCTCTAAATGTCGGCGTGACTCCCCCCCATCCTTCCTCCAGCCTTAAAAACAGAAACGAGCAGTTCCCAGGGGTAGCGTGCCGTTTTGTTGATCTTGCAGAAACTTGTGGCATTTTGGGGTGAAATAATAAATGCAGTTTGAGTTTCAAGGACACCCCCGAGGGGTAAAAAAAGGAAAGTTTTGGAAGAAAGAAGGCCTGGAAAAGGTCAGTGGAAGTGTGTTGAGACTCAGATGTGTATGTGTGTGTGTGTGTGTGTGTGTGTAAGTCTGGGTCTGTATTTGTCTGTCTTCAGCGGACAAGGCTAGACAGAGGACTGGTTGACCTGGAGTAGGGCAGAAAGTGTAGATCTGTGCTTACATGAACAGATGCGAGTTGTGTTATTAACCACAGTGTGATGAATGGGGATTCCCTTCTTGGCACCATAGCATGGATGCGGTTACTGATGGCTGTTCTATATCCAGCCGTCTGCCCTGTAACTCTCAGGTGATTTTTAAACTGGAGGAGCCTTTTCCCCATGGACGCAGAGGAGGGTTAGCCAAGAGCTCATTCATCACAACTTAAGGGTTGAAGTCAGGTCATGCATGCAGATCTGACACAGACTTTTTATAATGAACGAGGGCAGAGGGTACAGTGTAGTGTGGTGGCCTCATTTCCATTATGGTGGGTAGTTACTCACAGCAAAGGTAACCTCCATCTGTTTTTACCCTCGCCCCTTTTTTTTTTTTACATCAAAGCCTCTCCCCACCCTAACCTCTCCTTGAGCGTGTGAAGCAGTGATGCAAAGAGGGGAGTGATGGACAGATCGCTCCCCCACAACTTCCCTCAGAGCCGTGATGGATGAGATAGCACCCATGGCAGATACTAATGGGGTTTTACCGCACCACGCTTCTATTTTAAAACTGTTTATTGATGATTGTGTGATTCTGTCATACATCACACGCTGACCTTCAGGCGATCATCAGGAAGCCAGCAAAAAAAAAAAAAAAAAAAGTAGCCAGCTAACCCCCTGAAGCTAGTTTTAATATCCTGCCATCCATATGAACACCTGTCACTTTAATCCCTCTATATCTGTGCCTTCTTCATGCAGTTAGGCTATTCACTATGTGCAAAAAAGTACATGATGTTTGCAATATGCACACATTTAGTTGGAGCCATAAGTTTTGGTTGATTCACATTATGGCTCTGCCCTGGCGCACAAATCGTATTCTAAAGATGTAAGAAAACATGTTTGATACAGAACCCAGCAAAAATGCATCATCATTTGAATAGTTTTCAGTGAAAATGAAAATTATGATGCAAAAATCATCAATCCCACTAAAACCATAAATCGTATCGCAATTGCAGTGTGGCTGTCCAATAGATGCAAACTCATTACATAGAAGCTAACACATATGGAGCCTACTAGCTTCCCTGTTATTGAAATAGCAAATAAATAATGACATTTTCAGGGAATTTTCAATAAACTTAAAAGTGAGAAGAGTGATAAGTAAATGAGCTATGATTTGGGGTTAGATAGTGTGAAGCATTGCAATTACAGGTAAATTCATGATTAAATTCATTTCATAAAAACAATATCATAATGCATCACAAAGCTTTGAAATCACCTCCCATACAGTGATCTCAGTGTATTTTACTTCTTCTGAGAGTTTGGTGATGACCTCACAGCACCCAGAGAAGGACCCGGCACTTTTTGGTCTCCATTCCCCATCTTTCCAACAGGCCATAATAGATTGTAAAACATAAAGAAAACATAAAACATAACACACAAAGTTCATGGAAAACAGGGAAAATTGATAGCTGCAGGAGGATATATGAATCAAAGAGCCTCTGTGTCCCATATGTTTATCCCATAGAGATGTAAGTTGGAAATAGAAACCAAGCTGTACATTGCTACCAAATTCATGGATATTAAAGCACCCTAAAATGGCAGCGGTCATGTTCTGGTGCCCTGTACGTTCAACGCTGTTATTTCTTTAATAGAGAATAATAGTGTGAACTGAATTCAAAGGCCCAATGCAACAGGGAATTTGGAAAATATTTGTTTGATCAGTGCCACTAAACAACAAACCAGCACTGTAGCCCAGAATATTGCATTTACATGTGTTTGAGATAGAAACAACAAATCATGTGTCATTTAGTCCTCATGTGAGCCCCTAATTAATTGGGAACAAACATGGGAAACTCAAAAACACGTTTCCCGTTAATTTATATTATTACTGTGGACGAATCTTGTTCTGTATAGTGACTAGCAGTAGGCGTACCTAATGACTTGTACAGTAAAAGCACTTTGATTATACAGGGAACAGATGAAAGTGTTTTTAGTGCCCTCAGCATAATTGAATTGCAATAATGAAACATTTCCGCACCAAAGCCCCTTTTCCATCAGCGCAAAAGGAGTGGCTTTCCTTCATTCAGCCAGAAATCTGTGCAGAGCGGCTGATGGACGGGTGAAGACATGGACAGGGAGACGCTCAGATACATTAGTGCAGGCAGGACACAAGGTAAACAGACTAATGTGATGTGCTCACTTTTATGAAGAGTGGGAAGGCGGAGAGGACTGTGCTGCCCGTTGCCAGTCGTATCTCTTTCCTGATAGTAGCCCGTCGTCCTCACCCAGGCATGGTTCCAGGGGTCAACGACAAGACTGCCCTGCTGCAGATGCCTTGGCAGAGACGACTGGATGGACCCCCAAGGCTCCAGATATGAGAGCACTAATAGGAAAAACCCTCGGTGAAGCCTGTACATTGTGTAACAATGAATAACCTGTGTTCTCCTGCCTGCTGAGCCTTTCAAGTTGGCAAAAGTCCCCGTGTTTGATTTACCTCTCTTCGATTGTTCACTATCCATTGATGGTCGGTTGTTTGGGTCAGCTGGACGTCCTTCATATGCACGCTACGTTCTGAAGTCCATATGTCAGGAAATGGCGGGCTGTGTGTAATTAATGAGGCAGGCTAACATTTTGAAATGATGTGTGCACTCTTTCAGGCCCTCTCGCCACCTCCTTCCATTGAGTTTTTTTTTCTTCTGTTAATGAGATCTAATAGATTCATGAATCACTATGATTGATTGCTACCAAATTTTCATATGCTTTCTCTGTATGTGTGTCTCTCACTGTCACTCACACATGAACAGTAGTTTTTGGGCTTTCCCTTCTATTTTCCTCCCATCTCCTCTCTCCCATTTCAGTACTCTATGTTGTGATAGGAACTAAACTGTTCATGCTGACCTGTCCTTACCTATAAGCTTTCACATGTTTTTGAGAAAGTGTGTGCATATTTGTGCTTGTGTGTTTAAATAGAGAAGAGGCGATCCTCTCAATAGCCTCTTAAAGACGCCAGTAAAGTGATGGAGGTGTGAGGGTATGACTGGGCCACTGTGGAGTGCTCACACACACTACTGACTGACCAAATTGCTTTTTTTATGCAGCTGTGTGTTACAGTAGATGCCACCTCATATGTGCTTGAATCTATACTAACTTGTATATTCACCTGGCGTACCTGTGTTAAAATAACAAACACACGAGGCATTGTACAGCCCTCTTGGACAAAAGTGACAAATAAATAGTGGATACAAAATACGAAGGGAAACAAAAGCAAGGATAGACTGTTCTCTCAGAGGTGGATTAATCAGATTTCTCGTAGTAATAATTTACCCCAGTTTAGATTATGTTGTTGTAGTCTGACCATGGGTTTAATCCATCAAAACAGGTTTGTGTGTTTCCCTACAAAACCAACAGTGCTTTTTTTCAATAGTTAAATACGTTTGATCCCTTGAAGAGCAGCCAGGTCCACAGCTTTTAGGGGGACGTGCAATAAGTATACGACCTTAAATTTGACAATATAGCCAGTAAAATAACATCTCTCAAGGTGTAGGATCCACTCTGGACAGTTGTAGGTCAACTTGGAGAATTAAATAAGTATGAATTTAATATTGATTAGAATCCACCATCACCATCGCTTTTTTTTTTTTTTCTTTTTGAAAATGTCAAGCAGGTGAAGTGTCTCATGTGGGCATATGGTCTTTGCACAGTTTACTCTGCATTTTGCTAAATGTCAAGTGCCTCACAAGTGGTGGATCAGAATATTTTGGAATTTCACAATATCCACAATGAAATTTGAATTTCCCTTTTTAGAATTGAATAAAATAACACTCTAAACCACACATCATAACTCAAATTACATTGTTTTTTTTTTTTTCTACAGTATGTAACCAGCAGAAATGTAGCACATGTATTTTCATTGTTAAAATACAACTACAGTTCATATTAAGCTGGTGGTGCAACCTCAGCACCATAGGTGGCACTATGTGATACTAAACTGTTTGTACACTGGAAATCTCATTGTCATATTTGATTTTCTAGCTCTTTACTCTCCTCTACTCTGAATGAAGGAACTCTCAATTTAATAACAGAGAGAAAAGTTACAAGCTGTGCCTCAGTAAAAGTTATCATCATAATCCGTTTGAGAGAAGGGTGATTTTCAGCTGTCTCATTTCCTTTTCTTTGTTTTGTTTTGTTGTGTTTTTCTACCAGCTGAAGAGCACAATGCAACACATCAACCTCCAGATCAGCCACGATGCCAAAGAGTAAGTCCCTCTGTCTCTTCCTCTGTTCTTTCTCTCCCACGCTACATCAACACTAAACCACAGCAGTTTGCCGGGAATTAAAGGAGTATTTGGCAGGTGGAGACCAGGACCCATCGAAATTATAAGCATTACTCAAACTCAAATGTTCAGCCTTAGCTAGACTCCAGTGTACCACAAGGTAACCACACCTTTGTGCTGTTATCAGAGTACTCTCTGATGACTGTCATTTCTGTTCAAATGTCACCAGTTCGCCTGAAATAGGTCGCCTGCAACAGGGCTGGAGAATTGCTAGTGAGAGAAGTTGTGTCTGCAACAGCTCCCTTTTGTCATGTGCTTCATTTAATTGGCAGTTGGGAATTTCAAAAGCGACTTAAATACATTTCTAAATGTAATTAAGGAGTGCTTGACATGTTTCTAGTCAACTTCAAGAGGTGAGTGGAAGTAGAAATCAGAGCTCTCTCGAGGCACTTAGCTTACACTTTTACGAAGATTAGTTCCACAATAGCTCTGTCTCCAGTGGATATTTTCACTAATTGCCTACTTAAAACCTCAATGTAACTTTGTATGCGTCGTAAAGCAGGAAACGCTATCAGCTTTGTTTGGGAAGCCACTTTGAAAGCGTCATTTCACAAGCTGAAAAAGCTGAAGTGAGAAATACAGTTTTGCTAACAAAAGTTACTCAGGAAAAGTAGCGCGACATTACATGGATCATATCCATGCATTGTCACATAATGTAAAATCACATGCGTGCAAAGAGTAGTGCTGGTTCAAGGCATGAGCTTAGTGCATTCAGGAGGGCTTGACAGTGCGAGTACATTGTCTAGGTCTTCGCAGTGGTGGATGATAGAAAAATGCAAGGTTAAGGGATTGGAGGTCAAAAGAGGTTGAATCAAGACAGCGATGACAACAAATGAGACATGGAACAGTGAAAAATATGTTCCCTGTCTCATCTTTTGTCTGAGTCAATAATGTTAAAGGCAGGGTGTTTAGTTTCAAAGGTGAAGGCACCCCACCTGGTTATAATATGGCAAAGAATGATGAATGCCACTCATTTCTCCAAAGAACAGACTTTAGAAATGCCTCGGGAGTACAGGGCAGCTCTTTTACCCCATAACCCAAAATATAAGAGCACTTTCCTCCATTGCTCATGCTTTTGTCTGCATTTGACATAAAATCATTAGATTGATGAGAGGGATTTAAAAGTGTTATATTAATTCTCTGGGTTATCGGTCTTGGCATGGACCTGAAGGGTTTTATTCTTCCTCAGCCTCATCCTTAACATCAGTAAACAAAGTCTTTTGCCCTCCCATTTCAAACTGCATAGTCTGCCTTTAAATTATATGCCTATTAATTATTGTGTCCTGTTTTCACTCATAATTTAATGTGACTTGTGTCTTGTAACTCCCTTAGAGGTCCTCAGCACCTTTTACATGCATTGTAATTTTTATCCTGTATTGTATGTGTGTTGGTGAGTGACACATTAATAAATCATCTATTCTGCTCTGCTCCGTGTTTGTCAGCAAAATTAGTTGTTGCATTTGATAACTATGATTCAAAATGACAAAAACAAGTAATAAACTACTTTGAAATTAGTTGTCACCACTGAACTATTGCCGCTCACATATAATTAAACCACTTGTTTAATTACACGTTGTGAAACTGATCAACTATGCATATCCAGCTACGTGAGCAGAGCAGGGCTTCCCTTGCTGGAAATCTACGCTGAAGAATGAATTGAATTATCATCAAAATTGCAGATGACTAAGTGCAATATTCAAATTGCAGGTGCT
Organism: Myripristis jacobus; assembly: GCA_900302555.1. Classification (NCBI taxonomy): domain Eukaryota; kingdom Metazoa; phylum Chordata; class Actinopteri; order Holocentriformes; family Holocentridae; genus Myripristis; species Myripristis jacobus. The sequence goes on from OMLB01021367.1 coordinate 31,697, forward strand.
GCAGTTTTTTTTAATCAAAGTCAAATGTGTGACAAAACATTGTTGTAAATAATAAGTATTATGGTGCTACATAGATGCCCTGGCTTGCAAAGTGTATTTTCCAGATGTAAGAAAACAGGTTTGTTTGGTACAGAACCCATCAAAAACCACACCATGATCATTTTAATAGCTTTAATAGTTCATCCTATGCTTCATCCTATCATTCCATGAATCATATTGCAATCATAATATCTGTCAAATAAATCACAGTATGAGTTGTTGTTGTTTTTTTTTCAACCCAAGTATGCTGGGAGATACTCATGATGAAATTGCTCAACAAATGGCACAGAGGTTATACTCTCTAGACCAAAAAACGTGATCAGGTAAAGTTTGAGATGACATGGGGCTGCACCGAGCACTTCCGACGTAGAATTAGTACGTTTGACACCTGATAGCCGGTGTCCAAGTCTCCTTTCGCCTGTCACCGGTGATTCAGAGAGAGGTCCGTTTCAGTAGATGTTATCTGACGTTTTGGCAGACAGAGGGCCACGTTTTGTGACAGGCTGTGCAGGACGATTGGTGTGGGATGTGCAGAAGATTGATTTGGTAGAAAATGGAGAGGGCAGAGAGGGGGCTGTGGGTGAGAAAGCTGACGATCGACAGGGGGGAAAAAAAGACAGGATGAGAGACAGAACAGGAGAGAGAGTGGGGGAAACAGACGTAGGAAAATGAAGACCGAGATAAGGAGAGACTGACAGCTATCCACCTCCTGCTGACATATACAGTACACCACAGATCCACTCATGTGAATACCAAAGAGGAGAGATAGAGGAAGTTAGGCATGAGAGGGAGGGGAGAGAGGACAGGACGCTGCTCGTGAAGACAGTCTCTCTCGAAAACTTGAAATTTGCTGTCAGAGAATGCATCAGCAGTTCACCGGCTGACATTTTGAGCCAAACTTGACACACTCGCCGCATGCAGCCGATTCTCTCCAGCCTTTACTTCCGACGTGCACGCACACACACAGACACACAGCGGCAAAACGGAGCACACACAAACTC